>CM040239.1:187177010-187341917 GCA_022545495.1 Chrysanthemum lavandulifolium | reverse complement strand
ATCTTTGTTCGACATGCCAATTGTTAAAAAGCAAGAAATATGCCCACAAACCCAAACCCACAAACTTAGTAATGGAAGTTCTTCATACCCTTCATATGGTTTGTGCGGACCAATGAGAGTGCAAGCGATAAATGGGAAGAAGTATATTTTAGTCGTTGTGGATGACTACTCTCGATTTACTTGGGTAAAGTTTTTGAGGAAAAGGATGAAACCCGGATGTCATCATCAAACTTATGAAGCGACTTCGGGTTCAACTCAACAATCTTGTTAGAATTGTTCGAGCAGACAATGGCACGAGTTTGTTAACAAAGACTTAAGTCAATTTTATGAAAGTGTTGGAATCGGTCATCAAAGAAGTGTTCCTCAAACTCCTCAGCGAGCGGTGTAGTTGAAAGACGAAATCGAACTCTTGTGGAAGCCGCAAGAACAATGCTAATTTATTCAAAGGTTCCAATGTTTCTTTAAGGTTGAAGCCATTGTGTTGGGAATAATCTGTTATCAGCGATAGTTGTGGAAGATCTTGCTTGGATTACACTAGCGGTGGAAGCGTATTACCACTTTTGGTACATTATTACCACTTGCTATTAGATAATGGTTAGAAGAGCGTGTCTAGATAAGTATAGAAAAGATCTTGTGTATATTCTATATTGTTAGCTTTATACTTATCTTGTAAATGACTCCTTATACTATAAAAGGAGGTCCTAGGTCATAGGTACTAACTTACAAACCTACTTATTATTCATAAAGGCTTCAAGGTGTAACCCTAGTGATAAGCAAGATCACTCGTATTATTCATTAATAATATTGGAGCTTAAGTTTTGTGTTTAATCGTGTTTATTTATAATACATCATACAATCTGTCTTCTAAGTATTACTAAGTAAATTCGCGTGCTTACTAATATCATACAAAATATCATTGACACAAGGTGTGTGTCGGATCCATCAAGTGGTATCGAGCGAAGGTTACGATATTTTGTTTTAAAAGATCCAAGGAATTAACCTACTAACTAAATTCAATGGAGATGGAAAACAACCGGTCCAACTCTTCTACACCAAGGCTACCTAAGCTCAAACTTAATGAGTTTGAGATGTGAGAGATCTTGATTGAGCAATACTTTCTCATTCAAGACTATGCTCTATGGGAGATCATCTTAATTGGTGATTCTTTCAAGCACATTACTAGTACTCGGAAGGTTGGTGACACGAAGTGGTATTTGTTTACGTGCACGAATCTAATCTTGAAAAGGCATTGAAAAGAATGATCTAAAGGCTAGAAGTTTGTTCTTGATGACTCTTCCTAGAGATCGGATCATAGCTTTCGACAAGTTCAAGACTACAAAGAACTATTTGAAGAGATTTGCTCGGTGTTTGGTGGTAATGATGCTACAAAGAAGACACAAAGACATAGTTGAAGCAAAGTTATGAAAACTTCTCTACTTCAACAATGACTCACTTGATAGCATCTTCACCAAACTCGGAAGATTGTCACACAACTAAGCTTGTGTTTGGCATTGAGGTAGAAAAGGAAGACCTCAATTTGAAGTTTCTAAGAAGTTTGCCTTGAGTTTCAAACTAATGTTACAGATGGGAAAACAAGCGAGACATTGAAACAATGAAGCTCAATGATCTTTACAACAACTTTAAACTCATTGAACAAAAGGCGAAGAAGGCGGAAACTTGGTACAAGCTCAGCGACTTGGCTTTGATGTCAACCTCATTGGCGATGATGAGTCTGAAGATGCGGTGATGATGATATTGCCCTTCTTTGGTTCTATAGTTTCCTTTGGTAATGTTAGTGTTACCACTGCGAGTTCAAAGAAGAAGATTGCTAGTATTGGAGATCCTACCTTTTATGCTTTTATCTCCACTCAAGTTAATGGCTCTATATTAACTCATGAAGACATAGAGCAAATTGATGAAGATGACTTGGAGGAGATGGACATAAAGTGGCAGATAGCTCTTCTTAGCATGAGGGCTAGGAAATTCTACAAGAAGACTGGCAAGCCTATTCACATCAATGGTGGTGAAACTACAGGCTTTGATAAGAAGAAAGTGGAGTGTTTTAACTGCCACAAGTTGGGACACTTTGCTAGAGAATGTAGAAGACCAAAGACCAAGGACAATAAGTCTACTTGGTACAAGCAAAAGAAGGAACCAACTATGGAAGAACCAAAGGCAATGTTGGCTATTGATGGTGTGAGCTATGATTGGAGTTTCATGGCTGATGAACAAGAAGAAGAATCTTCATATCTTGCTCTTGTGTCTCTTGAATTTGCTCATGGCTTTCTCGACTCGAGGTACAAAACTTTGAAAGTTGTTCTAAAACATGTAGGGTTTGCTAGAGAAGTTGAAAGGCTTAATGATATATATTCTAAGGAAAGACAAGAGTTGTATACTACTAATTATCTTTGTGTCAAATCTTAGGAGAGCTATAGCGATATTAGAAAAACAAATAGATCACTATAGAAAATGAGTCAAAATATAGTGATGATATGATTTTTCTTAGAGAGAAATAGATCATAAAGCAGTGTGAATGAGGCATACCAAAAGAGCTTGAAAAACTTAAAAGATAAATGAAAATGTCAATTTAGCTTGTAGACACTGTTATTATCGGTCTAAGTCAATTGATAAAACGGAATGCTCAAATTCATAGTAAAGTTAAGTCGGTATGGGTTATAACATAGTGCCTCCACCACTAAGAGGTGTTCCATCACCTCGGTATAGATTTAGCTCATACAGGCTTAGAAGAGTTTCGGGATCTTGAGCGTGAATATGGTCCTTTAAAGGACACAAGCGTGAAATGTAAGGAAGAGGTTAAGAAGGATAATGATATTTTGAAAGTGCTAGTGACTCATCGGTTGTTGATGAGTATGTTAAAAGGAATGAAGAGACTTCTATCCCAAAAGTTGTTATCTTGTTATAGAGGAACCTAGGAAGCAGTTAATAAACCTAGATCAAGCTGTAAGGTATCTTTGAGATGTATAGGAACAAGCCTCTGACTCCTAGGGGTAACGGAGGAGTTGGAATCATGTTAAATCTCAACAACTAGGTAGTGATTTTGTGATGTACAATAAGGCATGCTATATCGTGGTAGTTTTGATCATTTACATGCTTATTGTGACTATCATGTTGGGAGAAGGAAGTCCATGGGAATAAAGGGTGGAGTCTAACGGGTTTCAAAATAATGTACACCTAATCCTCATTGCAAAATGATCCCAAAGCGGTTCAACTAAGTGGCCTCAAAACTTTTGCCACTTGCAAAAGCTGTAACCTTGCTCACTTTAAGTCACTGTTAAAAGTGCAAAGTCCAAAAACTTTTGCAAAATCTGCACAAGCAGGGAAAGGAACTTTTCAAACTAAAGGGTTCATTACAACCAACGGTGGGTACCTAAAACCAAACCGGCGGTTTCCATTGCTCATTCAAAAGTTACCTTGCAAGGGTTGTAAACAAGAAAAGGGGACATGGGCAATCTTTGTGAAGGCCTCGACACGTTGGGAATGGAAACCTAAAGGAACTACCTCTACAACCAATCCTAATGGTGTATCAATGACCTTTGATAGATTTAACTATATTGATACGAGGTAGATCCAAGTCAATCATGGCTTGGGTCCCCAAAGAAACTAACTCTTTACTTTTATGTGCGGGAACATCCAAGGACAAAAGGTCGGATCAAGGATATCTGAGATAGTGGGTGTTCAAGGAACATGGTGGCAACAAGTCCTATCTCTCGATTTTGAACGTTATGATGGACGGTATGTTAGTTTTGGAAATGGAGTTAATGAAACAACAAGAATGATGCAAGAACTCTAAAGTTAAATAAAAACATGGATCATTATTATTATTTCACAAAATTGCACTGCGAGTGCGATAGATACATCCATGAATACAGAAAACAAGCATCATTACAACAAACAACTAACAACAAGCTACTCCAAACACCTAACTACCATCTACCACCTATGGCTTCTTTGGAATGGCCCAAGTTGGCATCACCTTAGGTACATTATGCATATCAATCCAGTTATACACCTTAGGACTTGCAAAGCCCCATCACCACTTCTCTAACAGGTGGTGAGGATGATGAAGGTCCCTCTTGTGGCGGTGCTGTCAACAGTGGTGGAAAAGGAGGCATCTGCAGTTCTCCTGATGGAAGGATTCTTGCAAGGGGAGGCACATCCAAGACCCTTGACTTAGTATCATCATTTGTGCTTGTACATGGGGAAATGTAGCTTGCATTAGAGTCTGAGCTATCTTCAATGATGATGACTTCTTATGGTATTGGATGAGTTGAAGAAGGACCAACAACAACGGGGTTGAATAAGCATCTGCATGAGTTCTTTTCTTGATGAAGCCGCTTCAAACACCTCTTTTTCTTCTTACGGATTGTTGAGCACATAATGCCAAGTCTCATCATCCCAGTTGTGCGAAATTGAGTGTCGGAAGAGATGTTGATTGGGTTTGAATTACTCATGGTAATTTTTGATAAAGTTGTTTTTGATGATTTTAGGAGAAAAGTGTTGGTGTGATAGAAGGTTGTGGGTGCTTGGTTCTTAAGTACAAGTTTAAGTTGGAATCAGTTAGTTAATGAAGGAAGGTATAAGTTGTTGAAAAGTAAATGAAGTCTTTGACTTTGGTGGCGGATTAGTGACTAGGAGTTGACCAAATTAACTTGGAATTTAGCCACTTGCTTATGGACTCACTCTTTGCTATTCTCTAACCATCGATACCTCACACATTCTTTCGATGTATGATTTGTGTTTGTGACATGAAGATTTGAAGGATTCTTTGATTACATTGAAGTGATTGCTCTTTAGTGTTTGTCTTTTTAGTTGTCCACTAAACAGAAATTAAATCTAATAGTGGAAACTATAATGCAAAGCGGTGGAAATATGTTATTCTCAAATTGGAAAAAGGAAAAGCAGAGATATTTCAATTAATACGCAAAGTCATTACATCCAACAAGAGTGTCAACAACCACAATCAAAACACAAAAGATAACTTCCTACATTCCTACACCTACATCGGCTACTCCATTGACTTCTTGCCTTTGCCCACATAGTCATGCTTGTTTTTCGTGCTCTCTTCCTTTTGTTCTCAAGGTGGATTGCATTCTTGGACAAGGAAGACCAAGAACTTGTGGAGGAGGCTTTGGTAGCATTGCGAGACTTCTTTGGTATGGATATCGCTTCATGTTGGAGATAATTTGTTTCGATGCTTTTGTAAGAGCCCTTGGCAATTCTTTGGCCATGGAATACGTCTCATCATTCGTCTCATCATCCTCGATGAGTGGAGTAAAACTCAAGAGATGGTGCGGGTTTAGCGGCAGTACACGCTTGGCGGTCTCTTTAGTGTACTTCTTGGATGAAGTGCTTCCGACCCATGATGGAAAGTATCCAGCCATCCCGATGCCTCGAGGAAGTTTCGACTCGATCACATACTCTTCTTTTGAATCGGATGAGATGTTAATGGTGTTGGAAGGATTGCTCATGATTGTATTTAGGGATTTTGTGTGTTTGAATGTGCTTTGATAAAGATTACAATCGCCAAGCCTCCTTTTATAGGAAAAGTCGGTCACAAGGGCTCATTAATGAATATCTTTACTTTTTCCTATTTTGGTAGGTTAAAGAGTAAATATAGATATTATCGGGTTGATTTTGGAAGATATTTTTTAGTGGCTTGGTTAAAAGTAACTTTGGTTAAGATCATGTTGGTTATTTGTTTCCTTCGTATGATGCTAACATATGCAGATACATAACCAATCATAGCTAGGAGTTGATCTTAAAAGGTGTATAACTGAGATACACAACAAATGGTTATTGATTCACCATGTCTAACCCACATAAGAATCAACTAGTCTAGAGCAAACGGCTACTGGTAAAGACTTGACAAATCCGTTCATGGTTGATAGTTTACCAAAAACTATATGGTTATCAACTCACCATATTCTTTATGATTAAGAGTTGGCTAGTCCATAGCAAACGGCTCATGGTAAAGACATATCAAATCCGTTGATAGCTGGTAGTTTGCTAAAAACTATGATAAGAGCGATCTAGTTTTCATATGTTTTCTTTACCTTTGCTCTTTGAAATTTTTGTGAAAAATTACCTTTGCTAGTTCACAGTTTTCCAGCGGCGGTGTTATTTTACCCTTTGTTGTTCTAGCCGTTACAACTGTTATGTCAATAACAAATTTTTTACTAGCCGTTGTAGAAACATTGCTGTCCATATATATATAGGGTAACTTCTAGAAAATTATCTACTTTCCTATTTGATATTTATCCTCTAAAGATAAATACTTTCCTTAGATAATCTTTCTTGCGCTACACTTTTAAACCCTCCCTCTATATATCTTTTGTCTCAATTGGCTAGTTATTCTTTCAATTATTACTGACATAATATCGTTTTTCATCAAAATTTTCTATGGCACCATTAAAATTTGCAGATGAGCACAACCAAGTGGCCTACCTACAAAAGTCAAACGAGAAGAGTGGCCCTGTTTTTCATCAAATTGTGGATTTTCTCAATACTACCCATATAAGGTATGCTTTGCTTTTAAAACCCACAATCTATATCTCTCAAATCAAGCAGTTTTGGACTTACGCTCGGTCTATAACACTTGAGAATAGAGATACACATGAAATAGTGGATGCTCTAAGAGCCGGCTGTGGATGGGGTAACTATTGATGTTCTTGAGGCATCCTTGAGGAGAGTTCTCCAATTGGATGATCTCAATGGTATCATCACATTACCTATGCCATAAATACATGATACTTTATCAACCATGGGGTATGATACCAGCGATAAAAGGCTACTTTCAAAAGAGTGGTTTTGTCCCCAATGGAGATTTTGATACATACTCTTTTACATTGTCTCGGTCAAAGAAAACATCTTATGAGCAATTTAGTTCAACCATGGCTTACCCTTTGGTTTGTCTAGCCGATAAGATTTTAACTCGTCAAAATATATTTTACAAGTATCGTGGCAATGTAAAGAGTTCAACAAAAATTTTAATGTATCCAAGGTTTGTGCAAGCGATGCTAAATGAGTTTCAAGCGCAACCCCATACAAATGTTTATAACATCGGTTGCCTCAAGCCTAAAGTTTTTCAAAACATGAACAAAGATGGCAACATGATTTTTATCTCTCTTTCCTCAAATGCTTGCAAAGATTACAAGCGAACAAAACTCTCCTATAATCTGTTCCAAACATTGATTATACTCCACTGTTTCTCACACCTATGAGAGGAGGCAAAAGCAGACAACTTCTCTCATGACAACACATCATGTTTACGAACCTTTTGGTCTAGGAACAAGCGTTGGTGGTTCTAGACTTCAACCTAGTCCAACTAGGGAGGAATACGAGCCAATGCCCATGATTCACCTCTCCCAACAGTCGCACGGTTGGAAGTGATGAGGTAGTGGGCAATAATTGGAATTGATGGTTTTGTGTACAAAGTTAGCTAAGCAGGTCAAATCTACGGAACAAGACTTGGCACAACTTAAGGAGCAACATGCCAAGGATATTACATTTTGAAGGTAGAGATTCGGACCTTGAAGGAAGAGTTGCAAGGGTTGAAAAAGCAAAGGAAAGCGCAAAGTTGGTGATCTCATCTTCATCCTCACTAATGATGGTGATTCGGTGGTTTGATCAAGATTTGGGTAATTCTCCCAAACAGGGGAGGAAATCAGGTGCTGAAACTCAGAGGAGGAAAATTGATTTTGAAGATGAAGGTGTTTCTAGTAAAGGTGCAGAGGAAGCTGATACTCAAGAAGAGCAACAACAGCAAGATATTTTATGTACTGCAACTGGTTTTACCAATGATCCAATTTCCACTGCAAAGCCAAATATTCCCACTGATGAGCATAATGTTGTCACTGTAAGTGAAGAAATTGATAAACAGAAGAAAGATAATGGTAAAGCAGTTATGGAAAGTGAAGAGCAACCTGGAAGAAAGATTTCAAAGAAAGAACAAATTCATATTGCTCATGATAATGAAGTTGCTAATAAGATATATGAAGATGAAGTTCTTTGAAAAGAAAAAGCTTGAAGAATTGGAAGTTGTAAGCTTTATGGAGGCTAAAGGTTGAATGATTGGAAAATCCAATTTCCTTGTTCCACTTACAAGACTTAGAGAAAAGACTCGAGTTCGACTATGTTCCTCTTGAAGAAGAAATTGATTTCTTGATTGCACATGATCTAGTAATCAAGAAGAAGGCAATTGACCTAGTAGGCGATAAATCTTTAGCTGCGAGAACAAAGAAGCCGCAGTTAAGCGATTTTATCTGAGATGAAGAATAATCAAGCACTTCAAGAGGCTATTGTTTGATCAAGAAAGGCCAAAAGAAACCAAGACAACCAACTAAGGCACAAGTTATTGCATACATGAAGACTTATTGTTGCAATGTTGGTGGTTGGAAGAGACATCAATTCAAAGGAATGTCTGATGATAGAGTTGAAAGTATCTACTACAAAGTTCAAAGATTTGATAAAGATTTTATTCCAATGGACTCTGAAGAAGAAGCAAGAAGGTTTCCTAATTTGAAGAGAAAGACCAAAGAAAGTGATTCTCAGTCTGTTAAGAAGACAAAGTTTGCTGAAGAACAAGAAGTTCCAACTGAGAAGTTCACTGAAGAATAGATGGCTAAAATGATCGTGATAGAAGAAGAAGATTTTTATCCAGAACCACTGCAAGTTAGACATCCTATCATTGATTGGGAGGTTTACACTACTAGTAATTTTGCTCCAACATGGAAGATCACAAGGCTAGGTGGTGCAACTTCCTCATTCATACAATTTGAAGATCTCATCAAAGCTTTTGACATAGATGACCTTGACAAATTATGGAAGTTAGTTCAAGAAAGGTTTGATGCTCAAGATCTCAAAGATATGAAAGAGATGCAGTTATGGATTAATCTTAGAAGGCTCTATGATCCAGATGTTAATGATGATTTCTGGAAATTCTCATGTTCATGTCCTGGTACTAAATGGTTTTACTATGATTCATGTGAAGTTTATCATGTTTCTACAACAAATGGAGTAGATGCATTCATGCTTGCTGAGAAAGAATATCCACTCAGAGCTAGAACTCTCACAGTAATGTTATGTACAACAATAAGAGTTCATGAAGACAATGAGAATGTCAGAGCATTATTACATAGGCTTCAAGATCAATGTTCAAGAGTTATTTAGAAGTTAAGGAAGAAGTGAAGTGTTTGGTTGAATTCCCCAAATCCTTGAAGATGATGCAGATTGAAGAAACTTATTGATTTGCAGAGAAATCATAAGTTTAGGGGAGGATTGTTGGGAATAATCTTATCTCGATAGTTGTGGAAGACCTTTGCTTGGATTACACTAGCGGTGGAAACGTATTACCACCGCTTTGGTACATTATTACCATTGCTATTAGATAATGGTTGAAGAACGTGTCTAGATAAGTATAGAAAAGATCTTGTGTATATTCTATATTGTTAGCTTTATACTTATCTTGTAAGGACTCCTTATACTATAAAAGGAGGTCCTAGATCATAGTCTTAGGTACTAACTTACATTCGTACGTATTATTCATAAAGGCTTCAAGGTGTAACCCTGGTGATAAGCAAGATCACTCGTATTATTCATTAATAATATTGGAGCTTAAGTTTTGTGTTTAATCTGTGTTTATTTACAATACATCATACAATCCGTCTTCTAACTATTACTAAGTAATTCCGCGTGCTTACTAATATTATACAAAATATCATTGACACAAGGTGTGTGTACAGATCCATCACATTGCCACTGCTTGCTACACCCAAAATCGTTCCCTTATACACACCTCTCATGGAAAAACTCCATACGAACTTGTCCATAAACGAAAACCTGATCTCTCCTACATTCGTGTGTTCGGTGCTTTGTGTTATCCAACGAATGACGGTCAAGATTTAGGTAAATTAAGAGCTAAGGCGGACATTGGAGTTTTTGTAGGTTATGCATCAAACAAGAAGGGTTACCGAATCTACAACAAAAGAACTCGAGATATCATGGAAACTATTCACGTCACGTTCGATGAGCTGTCCGGGCAAATGGCTCCAGGACAATCAAGTTCTGGACCCGTATCACAACCTTCATCAAGTTGTCCCATTAGTTCTTCTCTTGTACAAAATCTCTCACCAGCAACTCCCTATGTACCTCCTTCAGAAGATGATTTGAAGAAATTATTTGATCCAATGTTTGATGAAAAATATGAGCCAATTGCTAATGATCATCAATTCCATCAACAGGTTGCTCTATCCCCATCAATGAAGTTAACCCTTGGTTTCTATGTCATTAAGTCAAAAGCACTGCTCACGATCACTGTCTCATCAACAAATCATCAATCATCTAGTGTACATCATGGAATTGTGCTGGCACCTATGATGGAGATAATCCTTTGCTACCTCGAAGATGCTCCTTTGAGAATATATTTGCTCACGAACCATCATCGAACCATCTTCATCGGGAGAAAACGACTACTGCTACTTGGTTCCTCAACAACAACCACATGAACACCTTAGAAAAAGGATACATGATCATCCATTGGACAACATCATTGGAAACCTTTCTCGTCCAGTATCCACTCGTAAAGAACTTGCAACTGATGCCTTATGGTGCTTCTTTAATTCCGTAAAACTTGATTAGTTGCAAAAGGATATCGTCAAGAGGAGGGTATTGACTTTGAAGAATCATTTGCTCCAGTTGCACGTATCGAGGCAATCGTAATCTTCTGGCTAATCTTGCAAGTAAGAACATGGTTGTCTATCGGATGGATGTAAAGGCGGCTTTTCTTAATGGATATCTTAAAGAAGTCGTACGTCGCCCAACCGGAAGGTTTTGTGAATCGAGCATCCTACTCATGTCTATCGCTTGAAGAAGGCCCTTTACGGTTTGAAGCAAGCTCGAGGGCATGGTATGATACGCTATCAAAGTTTCTTCTATCTTGGATTCGACAAAGGAGCGGTTTATCCAACATTGTTCACCGAATGTCGTGCAAACATTTAATTCACGTTCAAATTTATGTTGATGATATTATTTTTGCCTCGATCGACCCCAATGAATGTGACCATTTCTAATGAGATGGGTTCCAAATTTCAAATGTCTATGATGGGACAAATGTCATTTTCTTGGGATTACAAATTTCACAAAGTCCGGAGGCATTTTATCAATCAATCTAAATATGCTAATGAAATTTTAAAGAAATTTGGATTTGATACTTGTGACACCGTTGACACTCGCATGGTCGAGCGTACCAAGCGGATGAGGACCACCGGGGATCATGGTAGATCAAGCGAAATATCGTAGTATGATTGGATCCACGATGTACCTTCGCCGATGAGACTATACATACATTCATTGTATGCATGTGTGCTAGATACCGTGCTAAGCCTACTAAAAGCACCTTGAAGCGGTTAAACGGGTCTTTCGGTATCTCCGAGGAACCATCAACATGGGACTTTGGCACCGAAGGACACCGGTATGTCACTAACGACCTATGCAGAGATCTTGACCATGCGGGATGTCAAGATACTCATTGAAGCACGTCGGAGGTGCTCGGTTTTTAGGTGATAAGCTCGTGGTCGGTCTTCAAAGAAACAAATGAGTACTTCTATATCTCTACAGAGGTTGAATACATAGCCATGTCATCGTGTTGTGCTCAAATCCTATGGATGAGATCCCAATTATCGACTATGGCTTTGAATTCAACAAAATCCCTACGTATTGTGATAACAAAAGTGCCATTGCTCTCTCATGCAACAACGTTCAATATTCAAGAGCAAAGCATATCGACATTCAACATCATTTTATCGGGGAGCAAGTGGAGAGCGATGTGGTGGAACTTTATTTTGTAGTCATGAATACCAACTAGCGAGACATCTTCACCAAAGCTCTTCCTAGAGAACATTTTGAGTTTATCCTTCCACGACTTGGTCTAAAGAGTCTACAACAGGAAACACTCAAACGTCTTCAAGAGGAAGAAGAGGAGTACAAGTTTTTTCTTCATCCATCTCTTGTAAATATTTTTTCAAAAAGCAAAATACAAAATTTCAAAACCAACAAAAACAAATAGAAAAATATAAAACTTTCAAAAATCCATAAAAATTTGAAAAACTCAAAAATTTCAAAAAATATTGTCATTTTGTCATGCTTTTCTTGATTCGATAATATCTACGGTCTTTGTGATGTCATTCAAAGAGTGACACGGGTCTTTAGATGTTGTTCGAATGTACATAAAAAATTGAGAAAGAAAACCAAGGTTTATAGTCATTTCAGGTCTATAACCCGTTCTTTTAAAGAAAAAACAGAGCCATGCTTTATCTTATTTTCAAATCTCATGCTCGATTCTAAAAACAAATATTCATTATCTTTTGAAAACTAATAAAAATAACTTGGTCTCCATTTTTGAAAATCATCTGGACTTGACATCCATCAAATCTCTATCTCTCAATCAACAACTTATGTCATTGATTGAGGGGGAGAATGATTTCATTTAAATCAAAAGGTTATTTGTCATACAATTGGTTCAGACCAAGGTTTATGTCATGTTTTCAAAAGATATTTAAGCATGTTTAATCTTTGGAGTTTAAAGTCTCAGATTTGATCCTTATCGGTTAGATGTTTTCATAAGCAAGTCACAATTCTCTTCAAAAGTTTTCAAAATCAATTTAAATCTACAGAGATCACAAATCTCAAATGATTTGAAAATTGTGATCGGGGGAGAATTTGTGATTTAAATTGGATTTAAAGCGATAATTCAATGAATGGTTTTATAAGTGATTAGCAAGCTCTCATCCCTTCATGTGCCAAACGATTTCAAATTTTCCATGCACATGTTGAGGGGAGCATTTATTTCAAACCAAAAGGATTGAAGCGTGATTGATTTGTTTCAATGTGCGAGTTTTCCATAATATGTGCAAAACACTTTCAAATCTCTATGCACATATTGAGAGGGAGCAACTTTTTGAAAACCACATCCTTTCCATAATTATCCTTAAAACAAAGTATGAAAAATACTAATTTTGATCAGAAAAGTGATGTTGATATCTTTTAGAAAATGGTAATCAAAGATGTGAATCCTTCCTCTTGCCTCCGTTTGCCAAAACGATTTCAAATACACAATGCACATGTTGAGTGGGAGCTCTTTTTCTAAAAATATCAAAAACAATTCAGGTACAAAATGCTTTGATAATATATCACAAGTATCTGGATTGATTTTCAAATGGTTTTCAATTGGTTCCAATGGCAGATGAACAATACCAAAAGACCGACCAAATTTACTTCATGTATGGGGATATAAGGATGGTTAGGTTAGGTATTCGTTCCCACGATCCCGCTTGAGCGGAGGGATCTACCCAAGGACAATCCACTAGATAGTGTAGAAGTCCTTAGGTATGATGAAAAAAGAAGAAAAGTGAGATATGGGAAGAGTGCGGATGAGATTGAGCTAGAACTCGAATAAACCCAACAAGGTTCTAGTTATGAAGTCTCGGTAAGCCTTGAAGGGTTGAAGAATGAAAAGAATTGAATGAGAAAAGGGTGAAAATAAATAGCCTCCATTAATTCAACCTTAGGCGTAAACCGGCTCAATTCATATACTCTTGGTGGTTACTAAGGTAACACTGGTATTGAAGACAAGACATCATGGACCCAGGATGCACTTGCACTTATCTTCCCAAGCCACTCAAGTTCCTCTTAAAAGGACTTGTTTCATTCTCACGGGAACCGACATAATCTATCGACTTTCTCTTAGAGATTGTTGATATTGAAAAGGAGACCTCTCCCTAGTCTCCGCATAGGAACCAAATGTGCACAATTGAGTCTAGAGCCACGAGATCGTCAAATAAATCTCATTAGGACACTATCAATGAAGACTCTTTGTTTCACATAATGTGGAAAGAGAGTTTATATTTTAAGAGTCCTACGCATTATCCTTATGGTATTGCCAGAACATCCGAGTGATATGTAAACATATTCACAATGACGATGGAAAACCTTCTAGAGCCAACATCAAACAAGCTCTTGGTAGGTGGCATGTGAGATCTATCCAATAGATCAACCATGTGACAACCGAATGAAACAATGGGCGATTCAAAATTATGAATCAATCTGGTTCGAGTTATGGATTGACGGATACCTTTGAAAAACGGTCGGTGTGCTTAAAATTCTTTCTCTAGCACATCAGCGTGTATTAATATTTCAAATATAAAAGGTGTTTATGATTGATAATTGATTTTCCTTAAAACCTTCGTTGTATTGCAAAACAATTTATTAAGCAATACTCATCGCTTTTCAAATCTCTTTACATTAATCGGTGAATCTCAAATTCGTTGGTTCACTCTCCGTGTTGTCTTCTTTGAGACGTTTCGGTTTGAGAACAAACTTGAACATCTGCGAACCCCTATCAAGCGGGTTCTTGAATTATACCGATCACGGGCGAGACTTGTCTTGATCAGCGGGAACCGTGGGCGTGTACCTCAATTCAACGAAAGTGATCAAAGATACTTCGTGCGCTTTATTTCTAAGCTGTTGTATGCGGTACCCGACGTTTGCGGTGATCGAATGGAGAGGTCAATCCATAGCCGCATGCTCACACAACACATTCATTTCTAAAGAAATCATAATTAGTGCATCAACAACTCGATATTTTCACTCCATGCTTCGCGCTACTGCCGCAAATATCATGAATCATCTAAAGCTTCCGCTACTCGATGAGAAGAAATCATGATCCGAATGTGAGCATGTCGGTCCAAAAGTCACAACATCACATAATGTCAATAATACAAAGGAAGAGTCGAGATTTATGGTGGTGATGATCTCAATCTTCGGCTCAAAACTCATTATAACGTGGATCTGTTAAAGACCTCCACTTGGATTAACCAAACATGCAAAAATGAAGAATCAAAGACTACGAGCTTCAGAGCAAGGAAAATTTACAAGAATCCAAGAAGAATCTTAATGTAATATCTGTTTTGTATTCAATGTAATTTGAGGTAACCTCCCTTAGGGGGAGATTGTTAGGATTTAGAAAATCCAGTTATTAAAGTGTCGGTCACCTCAAGTATATGTAATCGTTAAAAAGCTCGTAGTCGTAGTTATTTAATGTTAGATAGTATTTAGTTATGTAACACCGTGGAGGGCGGACAGTTCTTTACCCACTGTATGCCTGATCCACAGCCCGTAGGTGGCGTTTATGTAAGTTACTATAAATACCCTCTACATACCAAGGTAGAGGGTTGGAGCTCATAATAATACTTTCACTTTCTCTCACTAAGTTCCCAAACCTCTAACTCTTTCTCTCTCTAAAACCTTATAGTATACGCTTACTTTTGATCATGGTTTGATGTGTTTGTGAAATCCAATATGTTACAGCATATTAGCTGGCCATATATCATTGAATGACCCACTATAACAGCTATATATATACATCTCAGTTGGCCATAAACTAAACAACACATTATACACTTTCGGCTTAAATGACAAAACAC
This sequence comes from Chrysanthemum lavandulifolium, assembly GCA_022545495.1. NCBI lineage: Eukaryota > Viridiplantae > Streptophyta > Magnoliopsida > Asterales > Asteraceae > Chrysanthemum > Chrysanthemum lavandulifolium. The sequence goes on along the minus strand of CM040239.1, from coordinate 187,326,420 downwards.
AACATATTACATCTAAAACAAGAATGAACTAAAACAACTTAAAGTGCTATCTTTCAACTCCCAAAGCTTAAACTCAATAGATCACTATTAAACTCACAAACCATATGATGTGATCACCGACTTTAGCACCAAATGGTACACCTTTGTGAAGGTTTCCCCTTGATTTAGAAGATAGAATAGCTTTGTTATAACCTATCAATAAGAAAGGTAAACAGTAAGAATCGAACAAAATTTATAGAAATTATTATCAGCTAATAGAATGAAAATAAGTACAACTGAGAACACCTCCTTGAATCCAACTTCCGGTCGTTAAATACCCTTGCCTCTTGACGTACTGCTCCCTTCTCGATTCCAAGAAAATATTGATATGAACATAATACAAACATAATATGAATAACAAATATCAAAACAGGTGCTGACAAAAAAAAGCAATAACTAACCTAAATATCCTCCATATTAGATGCAATTGTTCCATCAATTTAAGTAAAGATGAAATTAGAAAATACTTGTATCAAAACATGCATGTCAAGTGTTCATGGTTACAAACCTGTGATGAAGAAACACACAAACCATAGCTTAAAAAAAAATTCCAAATCAACTACAGAATTAAAAGTCACAATCATTAGAGAAGATGATTGAGGAAAAGATGAAATTAGGGTTTAGATACATTATCAAAGCTCCAAGAACAGCAAAACCTGCACAAAAACACATTAAAAATCATTAAAACCCTAGTGATGGAGTTTTCTTCTTCGAGAGAGAGATTTGATGATTAGGGTTTTTCGAAAAAAAAATATACGTATGTTTTTTTAAACGTATGTTCTTTTTTAATAATTGTTTTGGATTATATTTTTTGTAGATAAATACATTCCTTTTCAAACTAATCAAAATGGTCAATGATTGGTTGTAGAGATTTATAAATTTGGTTTTTCAAGTTATAATCAAAAAATTGTGTTGGTTTAGTGGTAATCATGTTTGTTTGTAGACTAACAGACCCATGTTCGAATCCAGCTGCATGCGTGATTTTTTTGAAGAATAAAAAACGAAATTTTAATAAATAAATAAAAATCCGAAAATTCTATTAAATTAAAAAAAAAAATTAGTGCTTAGTTGGACAAAAATCTTGCTTAGTTGGACAACAAATGCTTATGTGGCATTAAATTGGATTATTTGGCATTGATGTGGAATTAATGTCAAATGCCTCTCGTTATATAATATATATATATATATATATATATATATATATATAGAGTTAGGATCAATAGGAAGAATAATTAAAATGGGAAGGATAAGAAGTAACCACAACCATATATTTTAATATACCAAAGTGGATGCATCTTCCTTCAAATTTTCCTCCTAATTTGAAATGTGTGGTTAAAATTACTTCTTACCATTCTTATTTTAATTATTCTTCTTACTTGATCTCTTCCTATATATATATATATATATATATATATATATATATATATATATATATATATATATATATATATATATATATATATATATATATATATATATATATATATAGAGTTAGGATCAAATAAGAAGATTACTTAAAATAAGAAGGAATAAGAAGAACTATAACCGCAAATCTAAGATGCGCCGACCTAAATTAGATGCATCCTATAATCTTAGATGCATTATAACACACCATAGTGTGTTTTCTAGCTTTAATCGATGCATATCATTATATTAGATGCATTTCATGATTTCTCATGTTTTTGTTCCTCACATGCGTGCGAAATCATGAAAATCAATTTGCACCATCTATACATCAAATTAACTTTGAAACTCAAGATGTTGCATCTATATGAATAGAAATGCATCTAATGCAAGTCGTTGCATCTCAAATGTGTGGTTTTGTCAATTCTCACCACTTCTTATTTTAATTTACTTCTCATTGGATCCCTACTCTCTCTCTCTCTCTCTCTCTCTATATATATATATATATATATATATATATATATATATATATATATATATGTGTGTGTGTGTGTGTGTGTGTGTGTGTGTGTGTGTGTGTGTGTGTGTGTGTGTGTGTGTGTGTGTGTGTGTGTGTGTGTGTGTGTGTGTGCGTGGGTCTCAATTATATAATTGAACAATGTGACCAAAATTCATATACGGTGACATGAATTAATTGTTTACTTGGCTAAATCATATAGTCAAGTTTGTTACACATTATTTAAAAGTGACTGATATTTTTTGCTTAATATTTAGCCACATATAAATTTGAAATATTTTTTGCCAAATATTTTCGTGAAAATTTTGTTTTGCCCCAACCAAAGGTATAAAACAAAAATTAAAACACTTTCACAAAAGCGGATCGACTTTTTCTAAAGGGTAAAAGTCAAAATGATAAATATGCTTTCTCGGATGTATCAATATGATAAACATGTTCATTTATGTACCAATATGCTAAACCAAAAGTTCAAATTATGTACAATAACGGGTAATTCTTCACATCTTCTCTCTTACATCCGCATCGTTAGTCCTTTATACTAACGACCGTTAGTAAATAACTTAAACATTGGTTTTATTACGTTTTCTTCGTTTTACGCCGTCCGTCGTTTTATCGTTTTCGTCCGTTTTACGCTTTAAATCCGTTTATACGTTTTAATATGTTTTTACACGTTTTCGTCCGTTTTTATATGTTTTAGTCTGTTTTACAAGTTTTTGTCCATTTTTATACGGTTTCGTACATTTTTACACGTCTTTGTCTGTTTGTACACATCTTCGTCCGTTTTACACGTGTAAAAATAGATGAAATTGTGCAAAAACAAATGAAAATGTATAAAAAGATGAAAACGTGTAAAAATGTATGAAAACGTCTAAAACGGGAAAACTTCTAAAAACAGACGAAAATGTGCAAAAAAAAATGTAAACATGTAAAATCGGGCGAAAACGTTTAAAAAAGGTCGAAAACGTGTAAAAACCGACGGAAACGTGTAAAAACAGACGAAAACGTGTAAAAATGAACGAAAACTTGTAAAAACAAACGAAAACGTGTAAAAACGAACTAAAACGTATAAAAATGGACGACGTGTAAAAACGAAAAAAAAACGTGTAAAACCGTATAAAACAGATAAAAACAGACGAAGATGTGTAAAACGGAAAAAAAATGTACAAAAACGTAAAATAGACGAAAACGCAAAACCGAATGAAAACGTGTAAAAAGCGTGCAAAAAATGAATGAAAATGTGTTAAATTGTATAAAACTAGACGAAAACGGATAAAAATGGACGAAGACGTGTAAAAACGGACGCAAGCGTGTAAAAATATATGAAAACATACAAAAACGGACGAAAACTTGTAAAAGTGGACGAAAACGTTTAAAACGGATGAAACGAACGAAAACGTGAAAAAAACAACGAAAACATGTAAAACGGACGAAAACGTGCAAAAACGAACGAAAATGTGTAAAAACAGACGAAAACGAATGAAAACGGATAAAAACGGACAAAAACGTGTAAAAACGGACGAAAGCTTAAGAAACCCAAATTTTAAGTTATTTACTAACGGCCGTTAGTATAAAGGACCAACGATGCTGATGTAAGAGATAAAAATGTGAATAATTACTCATTATTGTACATAATTTGAACTTTGGTTTGACCATGTTTATCATATTGCTACATTTTTATCATTTGTAACTTTTACCCCTTTCTAAATCATTCTCATCTCATCTTCATCCTGCTACCAAACATACACAAACAAAACTCATCTCATTCTCATATCATCTTCATCCTCCCAACCGGAACCACCACACACACCATTGTTTATTTTTTTGATCCATCCTTCGCCGACCACAAATCATCACCACAAATCAACACACTTGCACCACTGTTTTTTCTTTTTTTGTATAATTATATTAAGAGAAAATTCCCAAAAGAGGACTTTTTTTCAAGGGTGGTCCGTTTTTAAGACTTTTTTCTAGGCTCTTTCCCAAAAGAGCCACGCTCAACCGGCCAGCCGCTCAACGGCACTGCTCAACCGGCACGCATCAGACCGGCACTTTCAATGCTCTGAGACAAAAAGAATGACACGTGGCAAAATTTGGGTGGAGTCGAGCGGTGAAAGCGATCAATCGGCGGTTGAAAGCGATCAAGTCGGCAGTTGAAGCGATCGAAAGGAATGACACGTGTCGAAAAATGTATGGGTCGGCGGTTGAGCGGTTGAGCGTGGCTCTTTTGGGAAAGAGCCTAAAAAAAGTCTTAAAAGCGGACCATACTTGGAAAAAGTCCTTTTGTAATTTTCTCTTATATTAAAGGTATTTTTTTATTATTATTTTTTAATTTTGGTTTTTATAGTTTTTGTTCAATTATAATTTTAATTTTGATAAATTTGTGTTTGTTTATGTTTGTGTAAAAGACATTATTGTCGCCGATGCCGGACCACTACTCGCCGCCACTGTTACCGCCGACCACCACAGCCGCCCCCACCACAAAACAAAATGTTTTAATTTTTTAGTTTTAGTTTATTAATTTAGTTATGTATGTGTTTAATCTTAGAGCTCCGGGTACGGTGTGCCATGGCTCAAGCCATGGGCTTTGGCGCCACCTTATGGCGCGAGAACCTACAATTTGATGGGTGGCAGTGTTGGCCGTAATACACCTCGCGCCGAGCAATATACTTTTTTTTTTTTTGGGTTTGTTTCTTTTTGTTTGGGTTTGTGTGGTGTGTTTGGGATTGTGATGTGTGTTTGTGTTTGTGATGTGGTTATTATTTTTATTTTGTTTTGCGAGATGGAGCTAGAGGAAGAAAGGTAAGTATTTTATTTGCGGTGTACGCTAGGAAGAAAGAAATGTGTGGCTAGAGTAGTAGCGTTTTAGGTTTGGTACTTTAGTTTAGTTGTGTTAATTTGTTGGGCTCGTGAATTTTGGATTTGGACATACAACAAACATTTTGGGTGCTACATTTATACCGAAATCTAAATATAATTGGTTTTAAGTTTCTTTTTAGTACACAACAAAGAGCTAAAATTGTTTTATTTACAAAGTGTAAAAAAAAAGTAAAAATTATGCACAATGGCACCGAGCGGCGTTATGCTAGGGAGGGATGTTAAGTCAGTAGCCAAATCGAAGCCATAGAAAAAAGTGTCGATGTGGCACCACTTTTTCCTATGGCACCACCTCTGACACAAGACTATACCTAGCACTCTAAAATAGATGATATGGGCAAATGTTGATTATATGTGGTTGTGATATGATCTGACATGAAATCAAAACTTTGCGGAGTATATAATTAAGTCGAGTCAAGGCGAGTTTGAAAATACTGGTCGAGTCAAAGTGAGTTTGAAAATATCGAGTCAGTCACGACGAGTTTGAAATTATAGACTGAGTCAATTTGAAAACTTTTACGATATGTATAGACTAGTATTGGTGTACTCGTGTACTTTTACAAAGTAAATATTGTGTATGTAAATGATTCTCATTTTCTTGCTGATTTATAGGTGTTTTATGTATGTTAATTGCTGCAAATAGGTCGTCTTATTAGTTTCTGAATTGTGGTTTTTTCCGTGTATGTTAACGGCCTGCAAATAGGTGTTGTTGTTGAATTTGGGGTGTTATCGTGTATGTTAATAGCTGCAAACACGCCTCTTTATTTTCTAAATTTTGGGTGTTTTTGTGTATGTTAATGCCAAGAAACATGCCTATTTTGCAAGCATGTAGTGACTGCAATATCCAAGCAACTAGCCTTTGATTATAAGAGAATCTTTATGTGTTGTATGCTAAGTAGTACTCATGAATCATGATATTTCTTTAAGAGTTATATCCGAATTTATCTAAACATTTGGTTTACTTGTTCATTTCTTTCTATATAATTAAGTATCCGGTATTCTTGCTAGCTTGATAGCTAAAATAGCTTTTTTCTTGAACTTTGCCACTACTAGAGCCAAGTAGCCAATATGATATTGGTATGAAAACCTTTGAGAATGAGAATGTCGTTATTGGGTACATTGGGTTGAAATGAATCAAAATGGTTTTAATTACATTATTACATGTATATTTCTTGGAGGGTTGGTTTATTTTTCGTTGTAGTATGAGCATCAGATTATGTCGTTAAAATAAGTTATACCGTTCTTGATTGTTTTGACATGTATCGGTAGCTATGGAATAGTAACCAATTGGTGAAATATATGTTGTTGATATTGAATATTGAACTAGTGTAGCTTCCTTTTTTCTATTTTATTTGCCAACTGTTCTTAATTATATCATTGATATACTTGATGAATTTATGATTTTTAAAAGCATGGTTATTATTAGGTTGCTTGTTAACTTATTGATGATGCTTATTTGTAAGCAGTGGAGACGTTTCTACCTCCAAGACCGCAAGCACGGTCATGCTAAGTGTCACTTTGTTGCTATGGACATCTTCAATAGCAAGAAGCTTGAAGATATTGTTCCATCTTCCCACTATTGTGATGTATGTAGTCACTTTTTCTACAAGCTAGTTTGTTTTTGCTTGATGTATGTAGTCACTTTACATATATATTGTATTTGGGTTGATTGTATCTTTATATATCGAATACTTATTTGAAATGATTAAGTGTATGAATGAAGTTGAATAGTTTTGTTTCGTATTTTTTGGTCATTTTCGGGTTCAGTTTTGGTAGATTTTTTCTAGAAAAAATTCTGAAAATGCATAATTGCTACTCTTGTTTTTATTGTGCATGTGAAATTTAGTGACGACATAGTCATCACCAATTTTATTATATATATATATATACTAGCCGAGTACCCGCGCCTAGCGGCAGCGATGTCTAGTTTTCGACATTATTTAATCGTGAATAATATTTCATTGACAAACTGTTTTCGTAGCATTAAGCAATCTTTTCGGAGGAATTTTAATTGTTATAGCATGGTTGCATAGGAGCGACAATAATTCTCAATCGGTCTCGTAAATGTTCGTGCTATTTTATACTCCTCCGTCTCATTATTATTGTTCACATTTTCTTTTAGGTTGTTCTAAACTAATTTGTCCACTTACAAAATAAATAGTGAATTACATGTTTAATAGAAAGTAATGGGTTTTCTGATCGCATGTTATTACTCATTTTATCTTACATGCTCCAACGTTTATGATATCATCAATAAACAATGAACACACATTGCAAACTTGAGGATTAAAGTAAATTATCATCGGTAAATGGGTTAAATGCATTTAACAATAACGTGTTTTTGAAAATATTTTCGACTATATACTCCAATCGTTCAATATATATACTCCAATCGTTCAATATTATTTATGTTTTAGACGCAAATGGCGCCCCATCCCATCTTGTATCAAAGGTTTGACCTCAATAACCAAGGGATATTTGCATAATTCCGTTGAGCAAAAAGTAGTGTCGTATCCCATCTTGTTTTACTTTTATTATTTTTACCATAATCTAAAATGGCGCTCATGCTATTTTACCATAATCTAAAATGACGCTCATGCAAAAAGTAGTGTCGTATCCAATCTTGTTCTTAACACTTTTTGGGCGTGGACTTATGCACATGTACACAAAAATAAATAATAAAATAAAGGCTAACTAATTGAGTTTTAGTTGTATCATAACACAATGATACATCAAGTTTATAGTTGTAGAAGTGTGGTAAGCCATCCTAGTAAATTGCAACCTTTACTAAGGGGAGATGGTTTGCAATCTTAAGAATGATTGGGACACTCAAAATAGTTGTGTTTGAACATTTATACCTTCATAGTCACACTTACATTTTCACGTCTGTGAAGGTATAAATATCAACACACAACTAATTTGAATGTCCAAATCATTACGAGGTTGTAAAATCATCTCCCTTTACTAAGAGCTTAAGAAGTAACACCAAAAGAAGCTCAAAAGTAGTAGAAATGAGCTTATCAATGTAAGTGGACTGGTTTTACCCATTCACCCAAAAGTAGTACGTCAAAAGCTTTAACAAAATGTAATAATTAAGCTCATAACTACACAACGAAGCTTACCAAAACACATCTCTTTGTAAAACATTAATTTAACAAACATTGGTTACATGCGCTAACATTAACTTTGTAAACTTCTGAAAACTATTAGTAGTAAATGTTGGCTTCTCATAAACTATTTTTCAAATGAAAGTTAAATGACTTCATATTTAAACTATGATATGTATTCGTATAAAAGAATCTTTTACTTTTTGTAGACACCTAGAATACACCACTTTATATCTTTTACTTTTTTCTGACTGTATTGATAATAGTACCCTATTTTTCGGTAGTACCCTATTTTTCGACTGTACACCTTACTTTTTGAAGTTGTTTTCGAGATCTTTCATTTTCATGTAAATTTGCTTTTACTTTTTCACAGTACATCTACTTTTAACATTATTCAAATCTCAAATCTACACACAACTCAAAATTCGCATTATCTTCAAAATTCTAAAAACATTTACTTTTGTAAAAAAATATTGGTTCAGGATTTTTCAGGGATACAAATTTAAAACGATTGCTTTCTAATATACAATCAGTTTATTCTCCTGTTAATATACTCCCCCGCGGATTATGCAATCATCATAGCCAAGCTTTAAGCAATAGACAAACACATATATACCCTTTTTATTAAATCCAAGATTTATCATAATCATCAAACAAATAAAAGCGCCAATCTCTTGAAAAGGGACTATGTGGCGGCTCAAACATGATGGATTAGTAGGCAAAATGTCGGAAATCATGGTTAACAAAAAAAAAGTGAATATTTCATTACCATGTATAATGAATATGACAGAATTTTTGAACTGAAGATAAAAACAAAACATTAGGATTTCAAATTTGTAAGTCACATGAATGTGAGCTACCGGACCATCTCCATATATACGTTTGATAATAATCATCAGTAGATAACCAAATACTATCTAATTATAAAACAAATTAACAATGTTGAGTACAAAAAAATTCTAGCAAGCCAGCAACAAAGAAACGCATTCCACCTTCTAAAACTGAAAATAGAAGTTTTTGAACAACAATAGTTCCTGCTGTACTTTGGGTATTCGTAAGCATATAAGCGTGACACACAAGAATTCTTATAAATAAATAAATAAATAAGATATATGTTGTATGAGACTTAAAGAAGCAAACACAAATCCAATACCAAGGTAGGTTGGTGAATTATCATTTGCACAATGCGGCGTATATCTCCAGCTAAAAAGATGAAAATTAACTGCGAAATAATAGTTTCATCATGAGCTTCATACCATGTTCATATGCTATAACACATCTCGAAATCTAAAGATCTAAACAACCCATTACTACTCAGCTATAATGCAAACGAGCGAAACACAATGAATTCATCAAACACACAAAATCATCGAACACCAAAACCACCAAAGAGATAGATCTTTACAAATCTTTAAACCAAAAACATACAAGAACCACGAAACATACCGGAAACCACCAAACACACTAAAAACCACAAAAAACACGAAACCACCCTCACTGTCGACAGATGGGGGCGAGGCACAGGGTGGCGGCAGTAACGGGGGCTGCGGTGGTGGAAGCGATAGGGGTTGTTGTGGGCAATAATGGTGTTTGATGTGTATTTTTTTAGGCTAGTTAGAGAGAGAAAAGGGAGAAGGATTTGTTGCGTGAGTGTGTGTTTTTTTTAATGGAGTGTGGTGGTTTGGTGTGTGTTGGCTTATATATGAGCTAGCTCCGGATGGCTGAATCTTAATAATTAGGGTTGGAGTAAGGTTTGGACTTAGGATTGGATATGCATGCTTTATAAGAGAGTATATATATATATATATATATATATATATATATATATATATATATATATATATATATATATATATATATATATATATAGTGTATCTTATTTTAAGAACTCTGTTAAGTGGGAGAACTGCGAGAACCCCTTTTTTACTCCTAGTTATACATAAAGTACATCATGTCAATGCATAATGGCATTTTTGCAAATAGGTGTCTTTGTTGTTGAATTTGGGGTGTTATCGTGTATGTTAATAGCTGCAAACACGCCTCTTTATTTTCTAAATTTTGGGTGTTTTTGTGTATGTTAATGCCTGGAAACATGCCTATTTTGCAAGCATGTAGTGACTGCAATATCCAAGCAACTAGCCTTTGATTATAAGAGAATCTTTATGTGTTGTATGCTAAGTAGTACTCATGAATCATGATATTTCTTTAAGAGTTATATCTGAATTTATCTAAACATTTGGTTTACTTGTTCATTTCTTTCTATATAATTAAGTATCTGGTATTCTTGCTAGCTTGATAGCTAAAATAGCTTTCTTTAGTGAACTTTGCCACTACTAGAGCCAAGTAGCCAATATGATATTGGTACATGTATTAGATCGACTTCAGTTAAGGTTCATTTTGATATGCATGATACTACTGTAGATCGGTGGAACCATAATTTTAAGGTGGGTATTTATGTGGTTTGTTTTTGTTGGTATCACGACGATGATAAAAAGAAGACCATAAGATATTTCAAAGGCTATTTTTTTATTGTAATGTGTCGGTCGTTCATATCTCATTACAAGATATTGGGTATTTTCTAGATTGGCATTTGCTCATATTATTAAGAGTATTTTTATTTTTATTTATAGCTTCTTGATTTATGGTTTAGCTGATGCATCATTTGTTGTAATGTATTGTATCAACAGATTTTGTAGTGTGCATTAGATTTGGAATAGACTTCTAACCGTCATATGTATTAGGTGGTTTTTGTTTGGTATGGTTGTTTGAAAGATGTCGTTTACCATTTCAAGTGACATGTGTTCATAGTTTATAAGAACCGATTATTCTTTTTGATTCATGCTCCTTATTTTTATTACTTTTTTTTTGTAAGAATCAATTGGGTATTCTCATTTCCGTAAGGGTTTGTTGATTTTTAACTACTGGTTCAGTAAAAGATGTGTTTACACTTGTTAGTGAGGTTTGAAATGTTTAAATGTATTTTTTATATAAACTTTATTGTGCAAGTCGCTAAGATTCTTGTGAATTTGCTAGTATTAGGTGGCGGAATCTTGGCCGATGGAATGGTTCAAGTTTGCCATTAAAAATACGTCAATAATTAGTGCTTCATTATAAACGTATTAAAATAAATTGTGTGTCAGTATATATGTGTCAAAAAAGTTTGTGTGATAAACATAATGTGTCATTACAAATATACTAAAATTTTATACTGTGTCATTAAAATATATTAAAATTTTAATGTGTCATTATAAATGTATCAAGAAATTTAGTGTCATAGTACAAATGTGTGAAAAAAACTAGCGCGTTAATTTATATGTATCAAAATATTTATATTTATCGTATCAAAAAATTGGTGTCACTATATATATATATATATATATATATATATATATATATATATATATATATAATTGGTGTGTTACTAAAATTTAATGTGTCATAACTAAAGTATAAAAAGTTAGTGTGTCAATCATAAATTTAATTTATTTGTCATCGGGTTAATCACAAAAATAAAATATTATACAAAAAATAAGCCTGTGAATTTGGACATATAATAGCGGCCGGAAAGTGTATTTAAAGTGAGGCATCGGTTACCATTAAATGCATTTGTACTTTGCCTTTCAACTTCAAATAATTTACCCTCACTTTTTGGGTATTTACAAAATTGCCATCAATATATATTAATCATTAATTGAATAGTTTATGACACATGTCCCTTTCTAGTTGGTTCCTATTGTTTATACTTTAAATGTGGTCATCAAGAACGCCTCTCCTATATATATATATATATATATATATATATATATATATATATATATATATATATATATATATATATATATATATATATATATAGTGTATCTTTATTTTAAGAACCACATTAAGTGAGAAGCTGCGAGAACCCTTTTTACTCCTAGTTATACATAAAGTACATCATGTCAATGCATAATGGCATTTTTGAAAATAGATGTAACTTAATTTGATAGAAAAAATAAAGTAAGGGCAAAATGGGAATTTAATCGTTCCCTAAAAAATTGGGAGGAACCGGTTTATCTCATCTATGCTCTCCTCTCTCCTCTCAAAACCTAAAAACCGCCTCCCCTAAATCCTAACAACCGCCACCCCAAAGTAGATATGTTACATCCATGATTATTGTTTCGAATTAGCCCAACGACATATGTAATTAATTAGATGAATGGCTTATAATTTATGTGGATTTCTTATTCAACATCCTCACGTTCTATTGGTTCGGGATTGCAGTTCTTGTATATCATGTCGGTCATAGACAGGTAATTGATTTTACTGATGTATACCAAATTGTAAAGATATGTTAATCCAGGAATAGAAATTCGTAGATCAACTAGAAAACAAACAGGGAAACATGGAGATAAGAAATGATTCTGTATTTGAGTTCTTGATTCACTTTTGAAGTAACAGAATTAGAGAGAGAATTGTTTACAATCAATTTCAGTGAATGAATTACAACAAAGAATGAAAGGAGTATTTATACAAGGAGGAAGGAGAAATGGGAGGAAGAGCAAACAGAGTTTTCCGCCAAAAGTCATAACAGACTTTTGGCTTAGCAGTGCTTTCTTAAGCTAGCGGTACTTCTGACTTTTGCTTAGCAGTACTTTCTAAAATTGCGCGTATCAAATCCCTTCTCCTTAAAATTTGATCTTGTGCTCAAGATCAGCAATAAAAGTGAATTTCTGAAGATCTTCAATAGGCTTCTAAGTAACATACAAAACTGACCCATTTTGCTGAATTGAAACAAAACACTCCTAATGCTAGTAAGAATCTTGAGCCAAACACCCCTTATGTGGAATATCAGCCACTCAATGGGTTAAATTCTGAAACAACACGAATTCCAGTTCCACATATCTTGTTCACTTGTTCCTTGAACCAACTAACATATAATATATCATCCATGAATGTCATCAAGTGGATAAGGTGATGAATATTCCAACATGTCACCAAGTGTGACATCGTAACATATATCACTCAACTGCTAGTGTATAACCCGCCTTGATCAAAACATTGTACTAAGTAAACAAATTTTGAGTAACCATGAAACATTCCACAACTTTTTCCTTCTGTCCATTTCCACATGCCAATTTCCTTTTTCACACCTCTCTTGCATTATGCCAACTCAGCTCACTTTGCCCATATTCTTTCTTTGTTTGTCCCGCCACCATGGACGAGTCAGATTCCCTTTTCGCTTGTCCACCCACCATGAACAAACACCTTAGTCAGACATTGTGTTTCATTTTCTTTTTAACCATTTCCATGTATCAAATATTAAGCAATTAAAAGTTGCCTCATTTGTACTCTTTATCTTCATTCTTTTCTAAGAACTTCTTTATCACTCATCTTCATTTTAACTTGCTTCGTACCTTCAACTCGCTTTATACAACCGATCATCACAAGTAATCGTCACATCGTGATGCATAAGCAGCCACATCAAAACTTTTATACCCATCTCGCCCAACCTTCAAAACACTTCGATCAAGATGTTCCCAACACTAGGTCGCTTAAAATAAGATCATTATCCTCTTTACTCATATTTTGATCTACGCCATACTCATCTTTATTTTCTACCAAGCTGCTACATTTACCTTTTACAACTTTACATTGTATCTCACTCATTTTCTTCCTTGTAGCACTATCTAAAACCACCACATTCTCGCTATTAACCTTGATATCTTTTGAGAATTCTTTCTCCATATCAGCAATTAACATTTCATCAAGCTTTGAAGTCTCATATTTCCTATTCTCACCATCATTACACTCCATGGCCACACTCTCATTTCTACCTCCTTGACACTATGCTCCTCAAACTTTTCCTTATCTCCAACATTTGTTAGTCGAGTATCATAACCACCCATATCAAAGATCTTCAAACTATCAAGACTCACCTGTACTCATCTTGCTTTTTGTCATCCAATTAATCAACTCCTTTGATTTCATTCCCATATCCTCAACATTCTTTTCACAAAGTTCATCAAGAACATAACAACTCCACACATTTTGTTTCGTCACCATTTGCACTTTCTTCACAACACTCATAACCGATAATAAGTCTCATAGGAGATTGAAAATTATACCTTCGCTTTAAGGCAAGATTAAAGGCTTCTTGTTTCTTGGCCCGACAATACACATCCATTAATGTTGACAACTTAAACATTCTAATGGGCATCCCAATTTCATTTTTCAAACCCCCAACGAACAAACTGATGGCATATTCTTCATTCAACTCCACCTTATTTACTAAATCTTCAAACAAATCTTGATATTGTTGCACATTACCAGTTTGTTTCAAATTCTTCAACCACCATCGATCTTCAAAGCATGAACTAAATCTCAAAAGGTTGTTTCTCATACACCTCCCAAGAGCCATTTTCATCGAATCTCTAATGAACCGTTGATGCCACACTAAGGCCTTGTCATACACATGCATTCTTGAGAATCCCCACTTTCAATTCATCATCTACATTATCAAGACAAAAGAACGCCGCCATAGAAATATCCAACCTTTACATCATCCCCATTGAATCTTGAAACTCCAATTTAGACAACCTTCCATATTGTGTAGTCATTTGTCCACCATTTCTACCATTGTTACCATGATTCCTTAACTCGGTGCCCTCACCATTCTTCATTCTTTGTATTTCGACCATCAACCGCCTTAGTTCTTTGCAAATCACCGACAGCTTGTCTGAGTGATTCCATTGAAGAATCTTGATTACTAACTGGTTCTTGTGTTCACCATCTCACCAAAAGTGCATACTCATCTACAATGGAATAACAACTAGTGGTCCTATTCTTGATTATCCAAACCAAGTGCTTCGATCAACTTGTTCAAGGCAGAGAATTTAACCACTTATGGGCTAGCCTTTGCACTGCATACAAATGTTTGACACTAACTGATGTAATAGAACAGTGAAATTAGCGGTGACTATTTTCTTTGCCGGAAGATCTTGTTTCTTCGAATTTCGCAGAGAAGATGACCGGAAAATCAAGAATGTCTGCTTAACACTCTTGAATATTATATTGATACGAACCTATCCCATACTAGGCTCAGATCGATGTTCATAAGTCCAAATGTAGAACTCACTCAAAAGCTAGCTCGATGAGAGGGACACTTAGAGATTATAAACCACCGCCCAATCTCATACTTCTGGGCGATGTGGGATCGTTAACAATTTACATCGGAATATATTATCTATCTAAACTATGATTAGAGAATGGTCCAAATGTACTATCCTAATTGTCAAGTAATACTAGGGAATATCTTTGTTTTGTGATGCACTTTTAAATTTCTACTTTAGATCATTTTTCCGCAAGCTATTATAACTTATATTTAATCGATCACATTGTAGCTTTTGTTTGAGGCATCACGAGGTGGAAATAGTTATGCCAATTGGAAAAGCTATATAATTAGCTTAATACAACCAACATTAATGAGTTAGTTAAGATTATTCCTAAAGTGTAGGTGTAGGCCAACAAAAACATCCCGTGCAACAAAGGGTATACATAATATCAGGGAATGAAGGAAAACACTATGGTTTTATCCGAATTGCATTCTGTTGTTATACTATGTTGCAACAGAATTTACTATGATGACCTACACCCAAACTAGGAACAATTTCGACCAACTTCTAAACCTTGCCAAAGTTTTCCTAATTTGCCGCTCTTCCTTGTTGACACAACTATTTCAACCTCCACCAAGACATGTCTTATGTAAAGTTCTTGATTTATGAGAATGCATCTCACCCAGATATGAAGTTATCTCTTCAAATAACACAACCTTTCCGAGATTTCGTAAATGATTTAAGAGCTTGTATAAAATAAACTAAGTCATATTTTCAAAGCAATCACCTATATGCCCGGTTCTTCTATTACATAACTTTCTTTATGTGGACTTATTTGACCCGTTTGAGATAAAAGACGCACCCAAATCGACTTATCTTTCTCAAGGCTTTTCATCTTTTGTCCTCTAACTATATAAACAAATTATTCTGTGATGTTTCCTCCACACTTATCGACCTGGGAGAATGGACTATGATAAGACTATTAGTGTTACACATTACTTAAATTATGAGGAAGGTTTGTTCGATGTTAGCCCACGAAGTTCCGGGTTTCGCTTTACAATTATTTCATTGTTGGTCTCAGTTGGTTTAAATATGCAACAAAGTTGTCAATATGGTGGAAACGCTGGTTACTCCGCAAAGAGACAATAATGTTGATGAAGTTGCAAGAATTCCATATACATTTTTACGCTTATTTTTATTTTTATCCGAGATAACTAAATGCATGGTTCATGTTTGTTATAGTCATCCATCTTGCAACCTGAAAGTCGCAATTTATCGTAATATTCTTCTTAGTGTGGTGCATTACATGTGCGTGCTAATTTCCTAGACAATGCATCGGTTAAGGTAAATCTTTTAACATACGAACTTATATTTATGTGAAAGAACTCATTTTGTCGAGACCTATACAAAGTTGTATACTTACTATTTTGTCAGCCCTAGTATATCATTTATATTCTCAATTACGTAAGTTTAAAGCTCCTTCTTTCTTAGGTTATATGCCAGTGATATTGTATGTCTTGATATGCTTTAGTTTGGATATAATATGATTATTGAATTCTAAAAAGTGTTGGTTGATTATTTTTCAACATATATGTTTACGTATAAATCATATATGTTTACGCTTAAAAACATATATGTTTACGTATAAAACATATATGTTTACGATAAAACATATATGTTTTGTGTTTGATTTATAAAACTTTTATGTTTTCAGGTTTGGATTATATATGTTTTACATATATAAAAAATTGTCTCATGTTTATTTGTGTTTGTTAGTTTGCTTGTCCATGCGTGTTATGTTATCTTGAGTTTTATTTTAAAAGTATTTAATCTTATTATTATTTTTTAGGCGTGACGTTAACAGGCGCGCGCACACGCCGGAGGTACATATATGCCCTTTGCGACCAGTATGTTTTAAGACATATGCATACATGTTCAAAATAATAAGATGAAATTTCAAACACATATGTTTTGTGCACATATGTCCGCTTACGTTAATTATTGTTAGTGCACAAGTGTAAAGATAGATTATATTCATGTATTTATTCTTATTTTAAATTGTATTTAATTGTATTTCAATCTATATCGAATTTTTGTTTAACATTATGTTCTTGGTTGTTATAAATATAATGATCTAAATACACATATGCACCTTTTCATTTGAAAAACATGTATGTTGAAAAAACTATTCAAACCAAAATAATAAAATTAATTCATAAAACACATGCACTAAATCGCTTAAAAAACATGCATGTTCAAAAAAAAAAAAAAAAAAAACAAAAAAAATAATAATAATCAAAAAAAAACATAAAAAACAAAAATATTATAAATTGACTTTACTATTTTACCCTTTTGGATTAAATAAAAAGTTTAATAATTAAAAATGCTATGTTACATTGATATATTGCACATGCATTAATAGGGGAGTTCTCGCAGGTTTCGCACTTAACAAGGTTTAAATAAAGCCTATATATATATATATATATATATATATATATATATATATATATATATATATATATATATATATATATATATATATATATATATATATATATATATATATATATATATATATATATATATTTCATTTAATAAACGATTTTAAATGGTGAAAAAATAAAAGTAAAAATTGACTACATTTTTATTATATAATTTGCTTTATGTGACTAAATATTACAAAATGTCACGCAAAATTAAAATTCATGTAACCATTCGAATAGAGAATAATACAAATACATATTCACTTGACTTTAAACAACATATGATAACATTTATTAACACTTTGGCCACTTTTGGTTAATGTCTATGTGATTTAAAAAAAAATGCTTTGTGTGACAAAATATTACAAAACAGATATAAACTTAAAATTTATGTGACTATTGGATGAATGATAATTCACATAAAACACATTTACTTGACTTTAATCAACAATACACGCATGACACTTATTAACACTTTTGGCCATTTTACTAACTCGTATGACTAAATTAAATATATATAAAAAATGCTTTGTGTGACTAAATACAAAATGCCGCACAAACTAAAAATTCATGAAACTAATGGAATAACTAATACCACACGTATCACACATTCACTGACTTTAAATAATATATATCACACTTATTAACACTTTTTGCTATTTTTTTAAATGTATGTGACTAACTTCAAAAAAATAACACCGTCATGTGACTAAATCATCACAAACGCCACATTTAATTATATATTCATGTGCCGCAGACGGAAATAATCACACAAAATACATTTATCAATAAATCATCTAAAATGTTATATATATTATATATTTACTGCCAAAGGACTTAATAGTTACATCTCAAACCATTCTGTGCGACTATAAAGTGTTTACGGTCACCAATACCGATTAATCCAAAGAAACTTGTGTCTAATTTGTTACACATATTCGTGTTGTTGCAGCAATGTTTAAAGGCTACCGGCCTACCGAAAGCGCTCGCCTGCGCTGAGGCGTGGCTCTACGCTACAAACATACCTTAGCTTTATTTTGCGCTGGCGCCGGAAATAGCGTGAAATAGCGGGCAAAAGCAAAGCGTGGCGCCATTTTTAAAGCGTTGCCAGGAGTGCACTTTTCACCTATTTGTTTTACTATTTTGTATTTGAAACTATTAATTATTAATTTAATATTTACTAAATAGCGATCAGAGAAACGGATTATAAAGTCGCTACAATGTAGTTGTTCATAAAAATATTAGTTAATTATTGTTAAAATAATGTCATCCTATCACTGGTGTATGAATTTAATCATTTATGTCTTGGAATGATGTGTTATTGTTGACATTTGATATAGTTGTAATTAACTACTACGTAGTATATTTTAAGTTCTTAACATAGTGATTGTGTATTTAAGAATAATTTCATTTTACTAACTGTATATATCAACAACCCGTGATGAAGGCGTTTTATTTCAAGAAACGAACAAGACGCAAGACTAGTTTAATTCGCCACTTTATTTTACTGATATCACCTTTGTAAGCTCACCTTTGTAAACTTACATTTTGTAAACTTGATATGTATATGAAATATTGAAATATGATATTATTACATAAATCTATAAATATTTTTTCATTATCACGCCTTGAACAACGCGTGGAGCGCCAGCCTCGTAGGCTGAGGCCGCAGATCGCCACGCCACACCCTTATTTATAACCCAGTTTTGGTCACTTTTTTAATAAAAAGCCACTAAGTCAACAATGTCACCGATAACACTTACGGCGCGCGATCTTTGGTGACAAACATCATAAAACATGTGTAATCAGTATACATATCGTCACACATTTTTAAAGTAATTAATACCACTTTTTAACCATTGTGTGATCATACAAGACGAGTAAGAGTCACATACAACCAAATGCACAATATATTAGTCGGAAATGTTTCTCAAGGTCAACATATAAATAACTTTGTTATTTTCATTTCTTGTGAAGTCATATGATGGCATTTAATTCCTTCGAAGTCATGAGTGAGAATGCTTTTTTTTTTTTTTTTTTACTGAGAATGCCTTTCACCACATGAAAATGTAAAATAGGAGTAGTATCTTAGTCTCATGTAAGAACTATCTTAGTCTCATGAAAATGTAAAATAACACTTCTTTGAAATGATATTTGCTTTAGTTATGTTATTTTATAAATGATACTTTTCATAAAGATAACAAATAATCTCATGTAAAAGCACTATACTACCATTCAAACCATCAGAATATAATCACGTTTTTCTGTTGAAATGTGTTAAACCATGTCGTCATTGCATAAATTAAAGCCGAAACAATGGACTTTTTGTTGAATAATGAGCAAGTGGTAAAAACCTCAATCCCGTTTTCTTTCGTTAAAAAACTAACGATGGTTAGTCATGTGACAACATGTGACCAACTCAAGGCCTAATTATAAACAGTTTACAAGTTTAAGGTTCTACACCGCACCATTAAAATTTAGGGTAGTAAAACCTGGTTAACTAAATATAAGGTATCAAAATACACTTTGGCCCAACTTTTTTCTAGCTTCAATTCCTCATATGTTACCTATTTACATCATCTTGTTTGACACTCACTTTTGCCACAAAAAAAGTGTTAATTGTAATAAGATATGTTATGTAGTATTTATGCCTTTTAGACATTTCTATGTAAACTTGAGACTTAAATCGCAATTTACAAGATGAAAGACATTTTATTCATTAAAACTTGAAAGACTAGTCGATCAGAAAATACTTTTGTCTTTGCATTGTACATTCATTAAAAACATAGAAGTCTCTTTAAAGATAACCCATATTATTAGTCAAACATTTGTATAGAACGTGTCTACAACTTTGATTATGTGGACTTGTTGTAGATAACACGATTACTTGCCTACATAGAATATAATTATGTGATCATATTGAACCGAGAATTGAAACTTTTGGCTTTTACAAACTGATCATTTAACTAAATTATTTTAACGAAGTTATTTTATCCAATTATCTTTCCCTTAATGCTAGTTGCATTAGCGGAAACATGGACCAATATGACGTCACTAAAATATATTCCAACAAGCTGCATTGCCTTCTAGAAGGAATTAAACATATATATCCACACAGCCTGGAAAGTTTACACACCCACGTACTCGAAAAACGTAATCATATAAAACTTGCTTTCGACCAATGAACCTTGAATATTCGATAGCCGTAATAGTAATAGTAACAGTTCCTCGACTAAAAGGCTGACGCTGTAGCTGCTAGCCTGCTAGTGACAGACTGAACATCACAATATCTACTTTTTTCTTCTGGTTTATGAAAATATCCTACAGAAACGAAACGTGATAAAGAGGTTTTTTATTAGTTTCAGGTTCTCTTGGTTTCAGACTTTCAGTTCTGCTTATCGGTTTCTCCGGTTTCTGGTTGTCGGCTCAGTTTCTTGGAATATTCGAATAACCCAATTTGATTAATCCATTTAATGAAGATTATGAGGTCATTAACTTGCTTATGCTTAGAGCACAAGGTATGGTCTTTATTTAACATGCCAAACACAAAATTTTGACAAATAACACGCCAACCTACCATACCATGCAATTCCATTTATACGCCAAACTTTTGAAGTCTACAGAGCTGGCCAAGCCCAAACGAAACTTATTGTGTGTGTTTTTTCACTTTTTGCTTTTTGTATTGTCGCGGGTGGCGTATTTTAATGCAGATTTTTTGACCCAATAACACGTTAGTGTGTTATGGCGAGGGTGCTGAGTTATCGCGTGTTATTCGTCAGTATGACGCTGCCGGAGCCAAGATACCAATAACGTACATTGGTATTGCCCATACCAAGGCTCTTATGACTATATAATAATTGTTCATTGCTGCTGGCATCATAGAATGTTTTAAGAATTGAATCTTTGGCGAATCAGAATTTGAATGAATCGGTAATTCAAAGAACTGGAACGATATTGGAATTGTAATACGTTGGAATCAGAATCATGAAATCTTTCATCGTGTTTGGTTGACTAAGAACGTAATGTAATTGAATAAAATAATAATAATAATAATAATATAATAACACACATAATAATAATAATAATAATAATAATAATAATAATAATAATAATAATAATAATAATAATAATAATAAATAATATAATAATATAATAATAATAAATATTATTATTATATCATTTTATTATTATTATTATAACAAATATTTATTATATTATAATAAGTATTATTATTATTATATAAATATTATTATAATAAATATTTATTGTAATCAATTATTATTATATTATAATAATAAATATTATTATTATTATATAAATAATATTATAATAAATATTTATTACTATTATTATTATTTTATTATTATTATTATAATATTTATATTAAATATTTATTATTATTATTATATTATAATTAAGTGTTAAGAATTATGGGTGATTAATTAATTTGATGATCTTTACTTACAGACTCACATATTTTGTTGAATTTAATTAATATATTATTATTATTTTAGCAGACTCATAACTTTGTTGGTAAAATTATTATATGGTGCTTAGTGAACATTTGTAAGAGCATGCACGACAATAACATCATAACATCAATAACACCGCTTACGCCTACACATCGCCTTTTAACATTTCACTTTAACATCCCTAAAAAAACACCCACAACAATAACATCCCAATAACATCAATAACATTCCCAACAATTTACAAAAACAACCCCTCATTTAGGGCATATATAAAAAAAAAAAAAAAAAAAAAAAAAAGCTAAAGCGGCTATTAACGCCGCCTTTAACACCCATTTAACACCGGGTCTCCAATGGCTAACGCCGGAATTTGGTTTTTAACGCCTTTGGGGCGTTATCATTGAACTTGCTCTAAGGGTGTATGTTAAAGCTGGAAGATCAAATTGTGAGTACTAATTTAAGTGGTTAAATTTTCTTATTATTTTATTAAGGGACATATGAAAGATTTTGTCAATTTATTATTATTGAAAAAATAATTGGGCCAATAGGAGAGCTCGATTTCGTTACGTAAGCAAAATCGTGTGATGTGATTAGTTAATAAAAGTCAAAATTAAATTGATTTTTGTCAAACTTTAATAAATTTGATAAAGAAATTTGGTTGATAAAGAAAACACATAAAAATATAGGTGTCAAATTTGTGAAAACAAAAACTTAAAAAAAGATGAGGTAATTAATAAAACTTTAGTAGTTGAATTTTTAAAAATTGTATAGAGTTAAGTATAATATTATAACCCTCAATGCTTTTTAATAACTTTGGATTATAAACAAATACTCCCTTATGCTTTATACCATTTATACTTTATATCTTAAAAAAAAGACAAGGTATATGTTGTTTTAAAATAACAACATATAAATTTGCATAAGATTATAAGTATCAATTTTTTTATTATATACGTTCAATAAGGACTCATTTATTTCATTTTTAAAAGTTTAACCTGTGTGGACACGAGTTACATTTTAATTCTGCTAAATTATTGAAAACGAGAATATAATTATCATATTGTAAGCACGGGTTACTTTAATATAAAAATAAATATATGTGATTGTATTTATAACAATGACTCATTTAATTATTATTTATTTATATAAGGATATCTAGAAAAATATTTTTAAAAAAATTTAATGAGTATACTTTAACTTTATCAACGCTCATTATGTGCTATTAAACTTACATCATGTGTACAACATAATATCAGTAGTGAAATTTAAATAACAATATCAACATCTTTGTCAGCTAAATAAAATTAAATCTTGAGTTATCTAACATAAATATTTACAAATATTTTACCAAATTCTAATGGATATTAATGCATAATGAAAAACTCGTGCATAAGTATTAGTTGTACTTATATCACAATTTTTATGGGCAAATTCTTATATGTGTATATACTGAACTAAAATGTTAAAATAAATTTGATTTATGCTTAAAGTTCATGCGTGCACGAAACTTATAACTATATAATTATATGCAATTACCTTTAAAGACACAATATTCAGTATTAATACAGAATAAATTTTTTATAAGAGAAAGTGAAACTTTAATGAGTCTCCCAATTAAGATATACTAAGAGTTTCGGGCACACAATCCTTCCACTAAGATAAAAGTAAACACCACCTTAGGGGGCGTTTCTTTTTTCCTTAGATAAGGGACCATGTGGGTCTCACATCTATATGAGTCATTTACTGGGAAAGGGTTAATATTTTTGCCTCTGGGATATAGACCAACTAAGAGAAATAGTGGGTCCCACTTAAAAAAATAATATAAAATGATTTTGTGGACCCAATCCCTTAGCTAAGGGAAAAAAAACACACCTTTAGTCTAGACTCAACTCTTTGTCTATAAGCACACTTTTTTACTGTTGGAACTCCTGCCAAAATCAGCTACCATTTATGTATGATGCATATTTAAAATCAGTCCTCCGAAGTGATAAGGTCATATATGATACATCCTTGCCAATAATTACATAGTGTGAATTTATTCATCTAATGAGAAATAAAATTGAAACGAGAAAGGTGGGAAATTTATAAGAATGTATTTCAATTTGTTAATACACGTAAACACGTTTATTAATATTTAGCGATCTTTTTGTGTTTTGTTGATAACAAATATAAAGTTATGATAAGTAAAATTATAAGGATACATGTTATTTTTGTAGGGTTTTTCTAACTTGTACCAAGTATGAGTTAAGACACGAAATGACACTAAAGTACAGAGGACCAACATAAAAGTACAATTGTCCATACTTTTATGTGGATCCTATGTACTTCGATGGGTCCCTGTGTACTTTGGTGTTTAACTTGTGCCCCTAGGCACAAGTTAGAAAAACCCATTTTTGTAAAGCATTTACATATATAAAAATTTGATCGGCTCCAAAACCGTCAAGTTTTATCACACAAGCTAACCACTTGTGAATGGTTAACCGTAATAAACTTCAAACATTTCGTAACCAATGCAATGAAGATCTAGAGGAGTATAGTGTTTCCAGTCGTTAAGTCCCAACGAGCGTGCAATCGAATCACCAAACGATATAGTGATCGGAGAATTTGAACGGAAGAGGTTATGATTGATATTAAATGACAAAGGAAAATGAAAGAAAATTAAAAGATAAATTATATTAAATAAACGCTATCACTATTTTTAAAATGATGTTTTGATTTTTCTTTTATAAACTTAAATTAAAACTACGTAACGCATAAAAAGAAAATGTGAAACCGAAACAATATTAATCCTAAAAATATAAAAATGACATTTTACAAACCTAATGATAAGCGAAAATTTTAGAAAAAGAAAATTATTTTTATTACTATTTATTTAATTATTATTAATTAAAACTATTTTACCTATTTAATAATACTCTAAAATATAAGAAAATATGAAATAAAGCTAGAAAAATGAAATTATGACTTAGAAAAATCTAAAATAACTAAAGAGAATTTTCAAAACTAATTTTGTATTTTTCTCGATTATTTTTCTATTTTCTAAGAATTAAAAACTATTTAAAACTAATTAAATTGCTAAAAATTACAAATTAAACTATGAAAAATTTGGAAAATTTTTTTTTGCTTTTTATATTTATCTTAACCTAGGAAAAATGAAAACTTATTTTTTTGAAGTTTTTCTGATTTAATTGTATTAAAAGCTAATTAAAAAGTACTAAAAACTGATTTAAATGAGGAAAAATAGCAAACAGTGCTGGAAAATTATGAAAAATTTAGGAAAACTCTAAAATAATATTCTAATTCTATGAAAAATATAAAAACAGTGGCTTATGTGAAGGAATATGAGGCTGCAGTGAAGAGTGCTTATAAATAAGCACTCAAAATAAGCTAAAGGCCACAACAGAGAACCAAATGATCACAGAAGCTATAATATGCTAAAACTACTCAAAAGCAACTAATTACCACTATCCTAAACCTCTTAAGTGCTAACTGCCATGATTTGATGTTTAAGAAGCTTAAGTGCCCAAAACAGGTTTTCTGTCTACTATGAAGCTTAAGCACAAGCTTATTGAAAAAGCTTAAGTGAAAAACAAAACTGAAGACCTCAAGTCCACCAGCTTAACTACCTCTAAACCAAGTTTCAGACCCTAAGGATCTAAAACCAACCCTATGCAAGGTCTGCAAGGTGCCTGTTCACACTCAGCTAATACTGAGTGTGCACAGGGTATATAAGAGCTTATTGAGCAGCTTATTTGGACCTCATAAAGACTTCCAAAAATTTCACAAAAATAGATTCTCAAAACTAGACCAGCTTAACTAGAATATCCCAAAGTTTCACTGAATTTGCTCCAATAATGAATCAATTAAAAATCACCCAAGTTGGGTGAAAAACGGATTTTCTAACTTTTGACTTTTGACAGTTTTGAGAGTTTTGACTTTAATGAACTTTGAGCTTAATTTGTGGACTGAATTTGATGTATTAAGTTAAAATGAAACTAAAATAAGCTACTTCACTGAATTCTAAACATAAATCTAGCTTTGGATTTTTACAAATTCCAACTGTTATGCACTAGGACATATTTCATATTGATTTTGACTTTTGTGGTTCTAAGGTGCAATGTAATGACAGAGAATGACTTAATGATGCCTAAATAGACTAATGCAGCCTAACTTATCCTAAACTTGAACCTAAATGTCAGATTATAAAGCAGATCCAAACACTGCTATAGAAATTGTTTTGAAGATTTAAGCTAGCAAAACTCTTAACCAAACTCAAGCAACATCTAACTCAGCTTCCATTGAGCATATTAGGACTGAATAATGTAAACTTATTAGCAATTTCACTCTAAATCTGACCCTACTAATTATGATCAGTCCACATCAAGTAAGAGCATAACATATGCACAAAACTTGGAATTGAGCAAAAATATGAGAAAATCAAATGCAATAAGCTAGAATCAAATGTAAATAAGCTAAATAGATTAACCATAAGCTGAGCTAAGCAAATCTACACTATTTGTTTAAAACTGAGATAAAATTTTAGACTTACAAGAGGTCCATCCACAATGGCTTGCTAACAAATGATCACTGAACCACTATCCTGCTTATATCAACCCAAATAACTCTGAATCAACCCAAATCCAGCACTGCATCACCCTAAATTCATATCCATTTCCAAATGAGCTCAGTTTGACTTTTGTTGACCAACATGATATATTGCTTAAAACTGATTTATAAGCTTACCAAAAGCTATCAATAGCTTAAATAAGCCTATTTGAGTTAAAATAAGCTACTTGGAGCATTGATTATAAGAGCATGAAACTGAATTTTTCAACAAGTGAGCATAAAACTTGAACCGATGTA
Source organism: Chrysanthemum lavandulifolium (assembly GCA_022545495.1). Taxonomy (NCBI): domain Eukaryota; kingdom Viridiplantae; phylum Streptophyta; class Magnoliopsida; order Asterales; family Asteraceae; genus Chrysanthemum; species Chrysanthemum lavandulifolium. The sequence continues at coordinate 187,299,573 of CM040239.1, read as the reverse complement.
AAACTTGAATTGATATTTGAAAGTAGAGTACAATGATTAAACAACTTAGGATCAATACAAGAGAGCTTAAAGTTACAAATCTAGAAACTAATTAAGACAATTTAAGTAAAAACGACATACATGAAATTTTAAAACTAAGTACTACTACTCTTCTCTCCTTCTTCTTCCTCTATTTATACCCAAAAAGCTTTCTCTCTCTCTCCTGAGCATTTCCCACTTGCCTTTGGGACCATTGGATGGCTTGAGTTATTATTGGCCATTGATGAGGTTTTTGGCGCCAAAATGGATTTAACAGCTGGGGGTTGAGTGCAAGGGAGGAGGGATCATTTAATGCATCTTGTTTGGTTGTTGAGGTGGAGGGATAAGGTGTGGAGTATGTGAGCTGGAGGGATGGTGAGGTTGAGTGTTTGCAGGGCAGTGGGTGGGGAAGAAAGAAAAAGAGAGGGAAAGGGTGTGTTTGTTTGACCGGGGTTGACTGGGGAGTATTATAGGCGGGGGGTCAAAACAAGGGGGGGTCAAGGGTTTGGCAGGGGTCCAAATGGTTGTTTTGACAGGGCCAAGGCTTGTATATTATTACAAGGACCAAAACTGCAATTCTCCAATCTTGAAGGACCAAATCTGCCATTTTCCAAAGTTATGCCAAGGGACTAAAAATGACAAGTTTCAATAGTACAAGGACCATAATGGACATTTTCAAACTTCCAAGGACTATTGTTGCCAATTTTGAAACTCAAATGACTAAACTTGTAATTTCTCAAAACTTTTGACATTTTTCACCAAAGGACTAATTATGACAAGTTATGATTTTAAAAGGACCTTTGGTGACTTTTCTTTAAAATAAGCGCTGGGGACTATTTCGACAACTTTTGAAACTTGGGGACTGAAACGCCAATTATGCAAACTTAGCTCATTTTTCAACCGATTTTAAACATTTTGCATCCGAAACATATAAAATGCAATTTTGAGATATTTTCGATATTTTGATGCATTTCGAGCGCTTTTAAATGTTTTGCGATTCAGATTGACCAAAATGATGAGTATTTACACACTCATCAATCCCACACTAAACTATTGCTAGTCCCTAGCAATCTTTTGAGAAAACTTAATGGATTTGAATCTCTTTACCAAAAGCCATTACTCGGAGTAGCCAAATGTTTTAGTTCAAGTAAGAACTATGGTACACCGATAACCATATGATTTTGAGCAAATCACCGCTTCCAACGGATTTGATTTGTCTTTACCGAAGCCGTTTGCTTCGGACTAGCCAACTCTTAGATATAATATCTTTGGTGAGTGATTACAATTATGGTTTTCAAGCGCCTTTACCACAAGCCATAAACTTGCGGGCTAGCCAACTCTTCACTAATTAAAGATATGGTGAAATGAATACCATACAATTTTGGGCAAATTGCAAGTCGTCAACGGATTTGAGATATCTTTACCAAGAGCCGTTTACTACGGATTAGCCAATCCTTTTGTTTATTAGACATGGCGGATCGATAACCATAATCCGAGTAAGTGCAAAACACTTACTTCAAAAAAAAAAAAATTTTGGCCAAAATGGGGAATTGGGTGGTATAATTACATGATAAAATTCGTGAGAATTCCCCCACACTAGAAATGAATATTGCCCTCAATATTCAAAGTACCGGCGGTTATGCGAAACCGAGAACGTAAAAGGGAAATACTACGCCATTATTTTGAAAGATTTTTTTTTTTTTTTTTTTGAAAACTTATATACAACAGGTGGGGCAACTCCCCACACTATGGTGGTAGAAAATAGAAAGAAGTCGAAATATGGGTGAAAACCCATATGGCATGCTATGTTTTTGATTCCCGAGTCGCTAGCTTGACTCGATCCCCGCATTCATTGGTTCATGGGAAAGTTTGTAGATCCGGACAACCATACGAGGAATGTCCTCTCCAAAATAGTGCTTCAATCGATGACCATTCACTTTAAAATTTGGACCATCGGGTTGAGATAACTCAATGGTTCCATAAGGAAATACTTTAGTGATGGTGAATGGTCCGCACCGGTAGGATTTTAGTTTTCGAGAAAATCTTCAATCTTGAATTGAAAAGAAGGACTCGATCACCGACGTTGAAAACGCGGTTCTTGATTTTGAGTCATGAATCTTCTTTGTCTTTTCTTTGTAGATCAAAGAGTTCTCGTATGCTTGATCACGGAGTTCATTTAATTCATTCATTTGAACTTTCGGTGATCACCGGTACTGAATATCGGTTGGCATGTTTCAAGGCCCAAGATGCCTTGTGCTCAAGCTCAACCGGCGGATGACATGCCTTCCGTATACAAGCTTGTATGGAGTACACCGATGGGTGTTTTATAAGTCTGCACGGAAGGCCCAGAGTCGTCATCTAGCTTATCCGACCAAGAGGCACGGTTTTCGCCTCCGTCCTTTCCGAATTCTTTTAATCCTCGGTTGGAAACTTCCACTTGCCCACTTGTTTGGGGGTGGCACGCAGTGAGAGACGGTGAGTTACACCATACTTTTGCATGACTCTATCAAACTGGTCATTGCAAATGCGCACCACGATCACCGATTATAGCTCGTGGAGTTCCAAACCTAGCAAAAGAGATTTTAAGAATTTCACAACAACTCGGGCATCGTTGGTAGGCAAAGCTTTCGCTCAACCCATTTTGACAAATAGTCAACGGCCACGAGTATGTATTTATTACCACGAGACGAAGGAAATGGCCCCATAAAGTCAATGCCCCGGATGTCAAAAATCTCACACTTGAATGGCGTTGGCGGCATTTCATTTCTTTATGAGATATTTCGTGACCGACAAGCGCCGTGTTTTGACAAATTCATGGGCATCCTTGTAAATCGTGGGCCAATAGAATCCGGAATCAAACACCTTCTTGGCGGTGTAGTTGGGGCTATGATGTCCCCTAGTAGGTCCGTAATGGCAAGCCTTGAGAATGTCATTGGCTTCACGACCATACACACATCGCCCGATGACTTGATCCGCGCAAATTTTGAATAAGTAGGGTCGTCCCGAAGTAATGTTTACATCTTTAAAGAATTTGTTTTTACTGTTGGGACGACATCCCTTTCACCACAAAGTTACCCGCATGGTAATTTGCAATGTCAAGAAACCATGGGGTAGAAGAGTCTCCACGAAAAGAAACCACATTAAGTGTTTCGAGAGAAATGTTTCGTTTATTTCCTTCTTCTCGAACACATCTGGTGAGGGTTTTCTAGACGGGACGAGATGATCGCACCCGTGTTCTCGCCTCCTTTTTATCACGTATAATGATATCAAATTCTTGTAGGAGGAGAACCCAACGGAGCAATCTCGGCTTTGCATCTTGTTTTGCAAAGAGATATTTGAGAATGAGTGATCCGTATACACCACGCATTTGGTCAAGATAAGGTATGGCGAAACTTCTCAAACGCATACACCACGGTTAATAATTCTTTTTACGTAGTGGTGTAATGGGTTTGAGCTTCATCATAGTCTTACTCGTGTAGTGGATAGGCCGAAAATGCTTGGTTTCGTTGCCCCAGGACCGCACCGATAGCAAAATCACTTGCATCGCATGAGTTCAAATGGTAAATCGATCGGGGCAACTAGAATGGGTGCTTCCGTGAGCTTTTTCTTTAATGTTTCAAAAGCTTGATGCACTCGGTGAGAAGATAAAAGGAGCATCCTTCAGAGGAGATGAGTCATAGGCGAGCGATTTTAGAAAATCTTGTATGAATCTGCGATAAAACCCGGCATGACCTAGAAAACTCCTAATACCTTTGACGGTAGTAGGATGAGGCAATTGGCAATAACATCGACTTTTGCTCTATCAACCTCAATCCCATTTTGGAAATCTTATGGCCAAGGACTATGCCTTCTTTGACCATAAAGTGGCTCTTCTCCCAATTTAGACAAAGATTGGTGTCTTCACACCGTTTAGCATTTTATCTAAATGGAGAGATATGTTTGAAATGAGTCCCCAATGACCGAGAAGTCATCCATAAACACCTCCATTGTTTCCGATCATGTCGTGGAAAATTGCCATCATACATCGTTGGAGCGTGCGGGAGCGTTGCATAGGCCAAAAAGCATACGTCTCAGAGGCAAAAGTTCCGTATGGGCGGTGAATGTGGTCTTTCTTGATCCAATGGATCAATGGGGATCTGAAAATAACCCGAGAAACCATCAAGGAAACAATAGTATTCGTTCCCTGCTAATCTCTCAAGCATCCGATCCATGAAGGGTAGAGGAAAATGGTCTTACTGGTGGCTTCGTTTAACTTGCGATAGTCAATACACACGCCATCCCGTAACCAATCGAGTTGGAATTAACTCGTTTCTTCATTTGTGACAATGATTATGCCACCCTTTTTGGAACACGGTGAATGGGACTGACCCAAGGACTATCGAGATCGGGTAAATTAAACCGCATCAAGAAGTTTGAGAACCTCTTGTTTGATAACCTCGTGAATCTTAGGATTCACCCTTCTCTCGATGTTGAATGCTGGTTTGAAGTCATCCTCCATCAAGATTTTGTGAGTACAAAACTCGTGGTTGATACCTTAATGTCGGAGAGTTTCCAAGCAATTGCTTGCTTGTGTGACTTCAAGACCTTTATGAGAGCAGTTTTCTCCTCCTCGTTAAGTCTTTAGCAATTATGACGGGTAATTTATCATCACCCTCCAAGAATGCATATTCGAGATGAGGAGGTAGGTCCTTAAGTTCAACCTCGGGAAATTATTCAGTAGATGTTTGTATTGATTTGATTTCCTCAATTGTGATCTCTTTCGGAGGAGTGAAGGTAATGGATCTTCATTTAACAATTGCTAGAGATAAAGGATATCTCCTCCGAATCATAAACACCATCAATTCCAGTAAATTGATTCATCACTAGCAAGAAACTCATCGATCTCTTCTAGAAAGAAGTCACCTCCTCAAACGGAGTGAGAGAGGGGAAGAGTCGGCAATGATTGGTTGAGAAGATGTGGTGGGATCCCACACCGCGAATTATGAAGATAACCAAGAAACTCTTGAGTACTCCTCAAGCAATATCAATTACATCGACTCGATTAAGCGATTCGGTATCATAATTTGAAGAGTACCTTGAAGTTTGATCAAGGTTAAAGGTGACGACTTCATTACCCACACGTAACGTGATTTCTTGCTCAAATACATCAATGAGAGCACGGCCCGTTCTCGTGAATCCTCGTCCAACAATGAGGGAACCCGATGATCGGCATTGAAATCAACAACACAAAGTCACCTGGAAATGGAACTTTCCTACTCACGAATACATCCTCGGCGATGCGAGGGGACGCGATATAGAAACGATCGCAAGCTCAAGAGTCATGCGGTAGGAATAAGTTCGAAGAGAAAGTTTCTTCCATACTTAATAAGGCATCGATTGATGCTTGCACCAAGATCGGCGAGGGCAAAGCATTCAATCATTCTGGAAAACACAAGGGAGAAGAAATTTTCCGGGATCTCCTAGCTTCTCGGGAAGCTTTTTATGAATATTGAAGTTCTCGTTCAAGAGTCTTAGCCATTTCAAAATTTTTTCCTTGTTGCTTAACATATGTTTGAGAGTTGATGCAAACTTGGGCATCAACATGATGGCATCCATAAGCTTATGTCAAAATGTAGTTCTTGGAAAATTTGAAAAATTTCTCCATTTGATGGTACCGGCTTTTTTCAGAGCTTTGCTCATTTAAGCGTGAGGGTAAGGAATAGAAGTTTTGGATTTGAGGTTGTCAATTGGAGGTTCAAAAACAACTCGGGTTTGGTTTTGGGTTTCGGGACAACCGAGGATGGACATGTGTTGTACTTTGTGAGCTAGTAGGTTGCACTTGGTCCTTTGTCGCCTCGAGTTCACTTTCCACTACCTTCGGAGAGAAGAAGAAGAGGTAGTAGGAATAAGCGGGTCCATCATATGAAGCACCACTTGGTTGTGATCGCCTTTGCGCCCCTCGGATTAGCGATCGTGTTGCTAGGTAAAGTACACAGGCAGGGTCGATCATTTAAAGACTTAATGTCGAAATCGGCTAACCAACAACCTATTCATTTCCTCTTGGGATTTCATGAATTGTTTCAACAACTCATCGATGATGGTCGGTTGGACGATGGCTTGAGTTTGTGTAGGAAAATTACGGCCTCTATTGTTAGGATTAGGGCCTTGATTTTGAAAATTTCCTTGATTATTGCCATGAAAATACCACAGGTTGAAATTTCCACGACCTTGGTTTCTATTAAAGTTTCCTTGGTGTTGGAAGTTTTGACTTTGATTTTGAAAACCGTTATTTGGATTAAAATTACCTTGGTTTTGAAAACCTTGGTTGTTCTATTCGATTTTGATTACGGTTTTGGTTTTGGTTGAAACCGGGTGGTCGGGGTAGTGGTTGGGGCGGTGGTTCTGGTCCATAGAGCGCGGTATTGGTTGCCTCTGGATTAGAAATCTCGCCCACAGCGTTTGCATCAAAGGGTTACCATCGGTGGCCATACAGTTGTAGTAGGCATGGGGCCACCGCAAGTAACACAGACTTCCACTTTCTTAACTTCAAGGAGGTGAAGTTTGTGGAAAGAAACTTTCTTTTGGTTGGAGAGAACCAAAGCTTGAATTGCTTCCGTGAGTTTGTCAATCTTAGCATCGGTGCTAGATTGACTCACGGCGATAAATAGAAGGACCAACTTGACTTGGGAAACAATGGGTTTGCTTAGTGCGGTCGGACTTTAGACTTGTTTTCAATTATCGCTAAAGCTTCTTTTTACAGTTTTGCTTAAGAAATTTCCTCCATGGAGGAATTGAGAGAATCTTGATTAGAAAAAGAAAATTATTTTATTACTATTTATTTAATTATTATTAATTAAAATTATTTTACCTATTTAATAATACCCTAAAATATAAGAAAATATGAAATAAAGCTAGAAAATGAAATTATGACTTAGAAAATCTAAAATAACTAAAGAGAATTTTCAAAACTAATTTTGTATTTTTATGATTATTTTTCTATTTTCTAAGAATTAAAAACTATTTAAAACTAATTAAATTGCTAAAATTACAAATTAAACTATGAAAATCTGGAAAAATTATTTTTTTGCTTTTTATATTTATCTTAACCTAGGAAAAATGAAAACTTATTTTTTGAAGTTTTCGATTTAATTGTATTAAAAGCTAATTAAAAGTACTAAAAGCTGATTTAAATGAGGAAAAATAGCAAACAGTCTTTGGAAAATTATGAAAATTTAGGAAAACTCTAAAATAATATTCTAATTCTATGAAAATATAAAACAATGGCTTATGTGAAGGAATATGAGGTTGAAGTGAAGAGTGCTTATAAATAAGCACTCAAAATAAGCTAAAGGCCACAACAGAGAACCAAATGATCACGAAGCTATAATATGCTAAAACTACTCAAAAGCAACTAATTACCACTATCCTAAACCTCTTAAGTGCTAAGCGCCATGATTTGATGTTTAAGAAGCTTAGGGTGCCCAAAACAAGTTTTCTGCTACTATGAAGCTTAAGCACAAGCTTATTGAAAAGCTTAAGTGAAAACAAAACTGAAGACCTCAAGTCCACCAGCTTAACTACCTCTAAACCAAGTTTGGACCCTAAGGATCTAAAACCAACCCTATGCAAGGTGCAGGTGCTGCTCACACTCGGCTAATAATCGAGTGTGCAGGTATATAAAGCTTATTGAGCGACTTATTTGGACCTCATAAAGACTTCCAAAATTTCACAAAATAGATTCTCAAAACTAGACCGCTTAACTAGAATATTCCAAAGTTTCACTGAATTTGCTCAATAATGAATCAATTAAAAATCACCCAAGTTAGGTGAAAAGCGGATTTTTAACTTTTGACTTTTTGAGTTTGAGAGTTTTGACTTTAATGAACTTTGAGCTTAATTTGTGGGTGAATTTGATGTATTAAGTTAAAATGAAACTAAAATAAGCTACTTCACTAAATTCTAAACATAAATCAAGCTTTTGATTTTACAAATTCCAAAGTTATGCACTAGGACGATTTCATATTGATTTTGACTTTTGTGGTTCTAAGGTGCAATGTAATGACGAGAGAATGACTTAATGATGCCTAAATAGACTAATGCAGCCTAACTTATCCTAAACTTGAACCTAAATGTCAGATTAGAAAGCAGATCCAAACACTGCTATAGAAATTGTTTTGAAGATTTAAGCTAGCAAAACTCTTAACCAAACTCAAGAAACATCTAACTCAGCTTCCATCAAGCATATTAGGACTGAATAACGTAAACTTATTAGCAATTTCACTCTAAATCTGACCCTACTAATTATGATCAGTCCACATCAAGTAAGAGCATAACATATGCACAGAACTTGGAATTGAGCAAAATATGAGAAAATCAAATGCAATAAGCTAGAATCAAATGTAAATAAGCTAAATAGATTAACCATAAGTCGAGATAAGCAAATCTACACTATTTGTTTAAAGCGAGATAAAATTTTAGACTTACAAGAGGTCCATCCACAATGGCTTGCTAACAAATGATCACTGAACCACTATCCTGCTTATATCAACCCAAATAACTCTGAATCAACCCAAATCCAGCACTGCATCACCCCAAATTCATATCCATTTCCAAATGAGCTCAGTTTGACTTTTGTTGACCAACATGATATATTGCTTAAAACTGATTTATAAGCTTACCAAAAGCTATCAATAGCTTAAATAAGCCTATTTGAGTTAAAAATAAGCTACTTGGAGCATTGATTATAAGAGCATGAAACTGAATTTTTCAACAGTGAGCATAAAAACTTGAAACTGATGTAAAAACTTGAATTGATATTTGAAAGTAGAGTACAATGATTAAACAACTTAGGATCAATACAAGAGAGCTTAAAGTTACAAATCTAGAAACTAATTAAGACAATTTAAGTAAAAACGACATACATGAAATTTTAAAACTAAGTACTACTACTCTTCTCTCCTTCTTCTTCCTCTATTTATACCCAAAAAGCTTTCTCTCTCTCTCCTGAGCATTTCCCACTTGCCTTTGGGACCATTGGATGGCTTGAGTTATTATTGGCCATTGATGAGGTTTTGGCACCAAAATGGATTTAACATTTGGGGTTGAGTGCAAGGAGGAGGATCATTTAATGCATCTTGTTTGGTTGTTGAGGTGGAGGGATAAGGTGTGGAGTATGTAGTGGAGGGATGGTGAGGTTGAGTGTTTGCAGGCGGTGGGTGGGAAGAAAAAAAAGAGAGGAAAGGGTGTGTTTGTTTGACCGGGGTTGGTGGGGAGTATTATAGGCGGGGGTCAAAACAAGGGGGTCGAGGTTTGGCGGGGGTCCAAATGGTTGTTTTGACAGGGCAAGGCTTGTATATTATTACAAGGACCAAAGCGCAAATCTCAATCTTGAAGGACCAATCGCCATTTTCCAAAGTTATGCCAAGGGACTAAAATGACAAGTTTCAATAGTACAAGGACCATAATGGACATTTTCAAACTTCAAGGACTATTGTTGCCAATTTTGAAACTCAAAGGACTAAACTTGTAATTTCTCAAAACTTTTGACATTTTTCACCAAAGGACTAATTATGACAAGTTATGATTTTAAAAGGACCTTTGGTGACTTTTCTTTTAAAATAAGCGCTCGGGGACTATTTCGACAACTTTTGAAACTTGGGGACCTAAACGCCAATTATGCAAACTTAGCTCATTTTTCATCGATTTTAAACATTTTGCATCTGAAACATATAAAATGCAATTTTGAGATATTTTCGATATTTTGATGCATTCGGCGTTTTAAATGTTTTGCGATTGATTTGACAAAAATGATGAGTATTTACACACTCATCAATAGTCATTTAATATAAATTGTTGTAATGATTCGTTTATTATAATAGTTTATTAGGATGGGTAAAAACCATAACCCATGACCCATACCCATGGAGCATATCCATAACCCATGGAGCTAACCTATGACCCATTGACTAGATGCATTGCATCTTCTAGATACATTATATCTATTTGGATACCCATGGTCCAAAGTCTATGACCCTATGACCCATGATCCATGACCCACAACCCATTTAGGGGAGCGTCCTACGGATCCCTCATGTAAGGGATCCGTGCAACAGTAGTGATTTTTTGCCTATAAATAGTGAGCCATTTCTTCATTGTAAATCACCCCTCTTCTTACAAACTCTCTCATATATTCTTTCATTCTTCTAATCTCATATCTCTTGAGCTATATAGTAGTTCTTCTTTCTTGTGTTATGATTCTCATATAGGTCCTTCTCTAAGGCGAGATCACGAGATACTATAAGTCATCCAAGTAAGGGTTCCTTGATTGATTTGTTCCTCCACAAGATTTCTGTAGTAAGATCTTGTATTTCATATTTCACATAGTTGTTGTGTTATAGTTGTGTTGGCTTGGTCCTCCGTGTTAAGGACTCGGTATTTAGCTTTGTACCAGAAAAAGTGTAAGCGACGTTGTGAAGGCTTCTCCGCCAAGTTGAAGGAGTTTGTTGACATAGTGCTTGAACTCTCGAGTAGGTGACTCGGGGAGTGGAGTAGGCAAGGAAGGTGTCCTTGTGCGAACCACTATAATTTGGTTGTGTCATTTCTATCCTTTACTTTACTTGCTTTCTTTACTTACATTACTTATTGATCTATAATTTCTATCCATCCATACGATCTCACATAACATCGAATCTAAAGTTTTTGAAACTAACTTAAAATCGGCAAAACTATTCAACCCTCCCTTCTAGTTTTCCACAATTGGCATCAAGAGCTAAGTTTACAAAAGTTTTAAAGTAAATGGTATTTTAAAAACTTATCGATCATAATGGTTCTGAAAATTATAAAGAAGGGCAATCTATGCAACGACCTCCACTACTTGAAACTAATGGTTTTATTTATTGGAAAAATATATTCGAAACGTATGTGAAGTCAAAAGATATTGATCTTTGGTACATCATTGTTGAAGGTGACTTTGAAGCCACTACAAAAGATGATAAAACCGGAAATTTAGTAAACACACCTCATGATCAACTCACCGATGATCAAAAGAAAAAGCTTTCCAAAAATAGTGAAGCTAAAATGGTTTTATACAATGCTTTACCCAAAAGGAATTGAAAGAATTTCCATACTTAAAACCTCCAAAGAAATTTGGAATTCTTTATTGTAACTTATCAAGGAAATCAACAAGTTAAAAAAATAAAATAGATTTGTTTGTTCAACAATATGAACAATTTTCAATATCGGATGAGGATACTATAGATAATGTTTTTGCTAACTTTAATACTATAATTATATCATTACAAGCACTTGATGAGTCTTTCTCTAGTCGTAATCATGTTAGGAGATATCTAAGGCACTTCCATCCAAGTGGAGATCAAAGGTGGCGAAATCGAAGAATCAAAAGACTTGTCAATCCTCACCTCGGCGAACTCATAGGCAATCTAAAGGTCTATGAACTTGTCCTCGCTAAAGATTACGAAGCCTCGAGAAGAAAGAGAAGCACAAATCTCTTGCCTTAAAAGCAAAGAAGGTTTCAGCGACGAAGAAAACTCTTCTTCGATAGTGATGACAAAGAATATGTTATGGCGGTAAGGGATTTCAAGAAGTTCTTTAGAAGAAAGGGAAGATATGTCAAGCAACGATATGACGACAAGAAGGGGTTCCTTAAAGGAAAAGACGACAATAAAGCAAGGGATGAACGAGCATGTTTTAAATTTGGGGACCCTAATCACTTCATTAGTGAGTGTCCCAAACGTGACGAACAAAAAGCGTTCGTGAGTGGTTCGTGGGGAATGAGCGAGGAGGAGGACGAAGCAATTTGTCTCATGACAAATGAATCAAACGAGATATGTCCCGAATCTCTCTATTATAGTAGCTCATCATTAGATGATGATTCATTGCATCGTGAATATGATAAACATTGCAAAATTAGTCTAAAAGTAATTAACAAAAGCAAGATTTTGAAAAACAAAAATGAACGTTTAAAAAAGGAAGTCATTGAATTAAAAAGCAAATTAAAACGTTTAGAAAAGGGGAAGATAGCAAGTGGGGAATGTGAGCTTTGTGTTCAACTTCAAACACTAGTTGATAATCTTGATTCCAAGATTGCTAGAATGAATACTAATACTCTAAATACAATACTAGATAGTGTTAAAACAGAAAACAATCAAAAGGGTTTAGGTTTTCAAGAACATAATGCATCAACTAGCGAAAATAAAGAAATACAATTTCGTCAAAGCAACTGAAAAACAAGCTACTGTAGTCACGGATCCCTTGAAAAGGGAACCGTCTAGTGTAAAACCAGGGATCCGTGGGTCTGCTGATGCAAACAGTAGAAATAGTGTAGTTACTTCATCTAGAAGCGACTTTGTTATCGTTAATAAGAAGAAACCAACCCACGTTACTGTTAGACAACCACCACCACTAAAACAAAATCAAAGTTTTATGAGAAACAAAGGTCCATCATTTTCAAAACCAAACACATTTATAAGGAAACCTAATAATGTTTATCCGAGAAGTAACCACCATCAAATGGGATGGAATCCTAATGTAGAAAACGGTTTTCCATTTCAAGACTTTACACCATGGAATGCATACTACATTTTCCATATATACCTAATATGAATGAAATGTATAACACTAATCGACCCATGAACAAATGGGGACCAAACTTTTGAGTTAATTGTTTTCTTAGGTGTGCTTAAAGGTCGACCTAGATCCGGATGAATGGATCAAGGATAGCGTGTGCATGAGGCACATGACCGGTAATAAAGACTTGTTTTCCACATACGAATCCTTCAATGGAGGGAATGTGGTATTTGGTAATAGCAAGAGCAAAATCATCAATAAAGGTACAATTTCTCACAAATCTTTAACCATTAACGATGTGTGTCACGTAGAAAACCTAAACTTCAACCTTCTAAGTATAGAACAAATATGTGATAAAAAGTGTAACGTACTTTTAGTGAAACCGGTAGTAAAATATTAAAAGCGGAATTACTATAGGAAGAGGCATTAGAAAATATGGAGTGTATGTCATTAAAATCGGTAATGAACCTAAAGACAAACTTTGTCTTACTTCTATGGATGATACTTGACCTTATGGCATCGAAGATTGGGTCACGCCAATATCGACTTCTTCAATCGCTATCATCTAAAGAACTAGTAAGAGATCTACCAAAATTAAAATACGAACATCACTTCTGTGATGCTTGTAACGTTGGAAAACAAGTCCATGCTAGTCACAAAGCTAAAAATATGGTCTCTACAACTATGTGTCTAGAACTACTTCACATGGATTTATTTGGTCCATCCGCTATTCAAAGTTATGGAGGTAACTACTATACTTTGGTCATAGTGGATGATTAATCTAGGTACACATGGACTAAATTTTTAAAGAATAAAACTGAAACGTTCGATTACTTTGAAATATTAAGTAAGAAAATCCAAAGACAATTAGGAAGTCCTATAGTGTCTATTAGAACGGATCATGGTAGGAATTCGATAATGAAGTGCAATTTGGAGCTTTTGTGACGCTAATGGTATTACTCACAATTTCTCGGCTCCTCGCACTCCACAATCGAATGGGGTAGTTGAAAGGAAAAATAGAACCCTATAAAAATGAGTCGCACCATGTTAAATGAGCAATCTATTCCTCAAAATTTTGGTGCAATGCCGTTGATACATCAAACATACTTAACCGAGTTTTAATTAGACCATTCTTAGGTAAAACTCCATACGAGTTACTTGAGGCAAAAAGCCTACGTTAGAACATTTTAGAGTCTTTGGTAGTAAATGTTTTCTTCTTAACACTGAAGATTGCCTAACTAAATTTAATCCTAAATCAACCGAATGTATCTTTTTAGGTTACTCTCCTAATAGCAAAGCTTATGTTATATTAAATAAAGAAACAATGAAGGTTGAAGAGGCATTAAACGTAAAATTTGATGAGAGTCCACCTAAACCTACCCAACCTCTTGTCGATGACGAGATAATCGAAAGTGAAGCCATAGAAATAAAGAAAAATACAAACAAAGAAGATGAACCATTAAACAATGAAATCATCAATATTAAAGAATCTAAAGATCACCCCGTATATAAGGTCATAGGAAAGTTAAATGAAAGAACCTTAAGGTCTCAAGTCCAAAACCAAAGTAGTTTATTTTGTTTTATCTCAACCTTAGAACATAAGAATACACAAGAACCCATAAAAGATGAAAGTTGGGTAATGGCTATGTAAGAAGAGTTAAATCAATTTGTTTCTAACGATGTTTGGACACTTGTCCCTCCACCTAATAACCAAACCATAATAGGAACTAAATGGGTATATAAAAACAAGTTAGATGCAAACGGTGTAGTGTCTAGAAACAAAGCTAGACTCGTTGCCCAAGGGTATAATCAACTAGAAGGCATAGACTTTCATGAGACCTATGCTCCCGTGGCTAGATTAAAGTCTATAAGAATACTTCTTGCTTATGCTTGTGCTAATGATCTTAAACTTTTTCAAATGGATGTTAAAAGTGCTTTTCTAAATGGCTTTATTAATGAAGAAGTTTATGTAGCTCAACCTCCGGGCTTTATCGATTTCGAAAAACCTAAACATGTGTATAAATTAAAGAACGCTCTTTACGGTCTTAAACAAGCCCCAAAAGCTTGGTATGATATACTCAAGTCATTTTTAATCAAAAACAACTACACCATGGGGTTAGTTGATAATACACTTTTCACTAAGAAAAAGGAGTCACATATAATTATTGTTCAAATATACGTGGATGATATTATATTCGGATCTACTTGTCAAGACATGTGTGATGATTTCTCAAAAATCATGCATGACGAGTTTGAAATGAGTATGATGGAAGAAGCGAGTTTCTTTCTTGGTCTACAAATCAAACAACTAGAAGATGATATCTTCTTTAATCAATCTAAAAATATAAAAGAGATGTTAAAGAAATTTGGTTTAGAAGAGTCAAAACCCATAAGAACACCAATGTCATCCGACACTAAATTTACAAAAGATGAAGACGGTGAATCCATTGATAACACAAAATACCGTGGCATGATTGGTAGTCTTCTCTATCTTACGGCTAGTTGGTCGGATATCATGTTTAGTGTTTGTCTATGTGCTAGGTTTCAAGAAGACCCTAAAACATCACATCTAGAAGCGATCAAAAGAATATTTAGATACATTAAGTGCGACTCAATTGGGATTGGTATCCTAAAGTGCAGGGGTAGAAACTATTGTATATGCGGATTCTGACCATGCAGGTGAATATGTTGACCGAAAGAGTACACGTGGTGTATGTACTTTTATGGGATGTTGTTTAACATCTTGGTTCTCGAAGAAGCAAACGGCATTGGCCATATCAACAACCGATGCCAAATATGTCTCCGCCGGCAAAGCATGCCAACAAGCACTATGGATGAAACAAGCGTTAGTTGACTACGACATTCATCTAAGTGACATAGCCATTCTATGCGACAACAAAGGTGCTATTGACTTAAGCAAGAATCCGTTGTTGCATTCTCGCACCAAGCATATAGAGATCCATCATCACTTCTTAAGAGACAATGTTCAAAAGGGGAACATTTCTATTGAGAAGGTGGCATCCGAAGACAGCATAGCCGACGTCCTCACCATACCGTTGAAGCGGGAACAATTCAACTTTCTTCGTCTTGGTCTTGGTATCATGGAACAATTGTCGTAATTAGTTTCTAAACTCTACAAGATATGCAAACATTAGCCTTCTTCTTTTTCGAGTCTATGATCTCTATTTCACATAACTCACAAACAATACGAGAATTTTCAAAACCCAAGGTAAATTTTATTTACAACATGTAATTTCATATTTATTTTTCTTAACTAAAGATAAGCGTTTCCTTCAAACAAGAAACTCTTTCGAAATGTTTTCTAAAGATACTTCTTCCATATCATTTTCATAAAAGCTATTTCTCACGTCTAGGACAAACCTTTTCATTGTTAATACAAAGTAAAACCCGTTTTATTGCATCTCATGTATTTTGAATGCTAAAGGAACACATAACTAATATGTATTTTTGGGTACATTCATTTAAGCAACAATGAACTTAGGAGCACTCGGGTTATCTCACATAATAGTATGCTTTTTCACTTCTAGTCTATTTTCTTTTCTTTTTAGGAGTCGAGATAACGCAACTCTAAATGGTTTGCATATAGGCACACACTAGGCACAAATATTTCCAAAAGGAAAATTGTGAGCTACCTGAGTAACCAGTACCACGGATCCCAGCATTAACGCTGGACGGTTCCCTCAAGGGAAGGATCCGTGGGAACCGTGAGACAGAAGCTGAATTTCTCTTCTATTTTTCTCACTTTGGCTATAAACCTTCATATTTTCATCATTTTACCTCTTTCACTAATGAGTATGTTACTTAATGCTTGTATTCTCATGATCACATGCCTTAAATTCATATCTAATCATTAGATTTTAGTCTATATTTTGGGTCAAGCATTCATTACAATGCACTATTTTCTCTATAAATAAGGTTTCCAAAATGCTTGCATATCCATCACTCTCAACCTCACAAACAATCATCATCATGTTATCTAAAAGATCTTTCAACATTGATGAATCACCTAGTGCAAACAATCCTCTTGAAATCCAAAACTTTATTCTACCACCTTCCATAGTACCACCACCCAAATCTAGAAAAGCTGCGGATTAGCATCCGGCCTTGTTGTTTAGCCAAACCATTGTCAAAAAGTTCATCACCAACTACTCATTCACCACCACATGATTCCATAATAGCACCTCCATCATCTCCAACAAGTACATCATGATCATCACCTATTAAGTCTCCACTTAAGATCACTCTATCGGAACTCCTTAAGACTCCGAAAACACTCCAACAAACCAACCCAAAAGAACTAGTCTTTTTAACACCACCCACATCTCCAAACACAATTTACAAAGATCTTGTAACTTCACCACCTTTAGCTCCCATTGTCTTACAAGAACATCTAGGTTCCTTTCCACCACCACTTCCAAACATTCCGGATTTTGATCTATATTTTTCACACTTTCCACCACAAATTTCGCTTTCCACCAATCAAACGAACCCGAAAACCATCCACACACAATACTCACATCATTTACATTGTGAACATTGTCAATCCACTAGGGAACTTGCAATGGAAATTAGGGACGAGATGCGATTCATACTTAACCACATCCTTGATCGCATCAACATCATCACTCACAAAAACCTCCATCATTAACCTTATGCGAGCATGGAAAGAATGATATTACTATTTTCTCTATTTTTTTCTTTTGAGTCATTTTAAAGAACAAACCTTGTTATTAGTTTTATATTTTTGTATTTGGCCTATATACCACTACACTTTATCTTTTTATTACAAGGCTTTGTTTACATACCTTGGCTCTCCATCTTGTTTCTCGTCAATCACAAGATTATATTGCATGTTACTACTAACTTTTTCTTTGTAGGTTTTATATTTTCTCACTTGGCGCCTTTTTCTAGGGGAGTTACCGTCGAGGGAGTTAGTGATTCGTGGATTATATTATTTCTCCACACTTTAGTTCTTCGTTAGGTTCGCTTTTGTTTCGACAAAAGGGAGAAGAAGTAAAACTTATGCTTTCAAAACATACATTTAATCTTAAGTTTACTCATCATAACATTATATTTTGTCATTAACAAAAGGGAGATTGTTAACACAAATAAATCGTAAAAATGTTTATTAATATTTAGCGATCTCTTTGTGTTTTGTTGATAACAAATATAAAGTGTTGGGAATAATCATTACCAACGATAGTTGTGGAAGACCTTTGCTTGGATTACACTAGCGATGGAAACGATATTACCTTGTTGGTACATTATTACCACTGCTATTAGATAATGGTTAGAAGAACGTGTCTAGATAAGTATAGAAAAGATCTTGTGTATATTCTATATTGTTAGATTTATACTTATCTTGTAAAGGACTCCTTGTACTATAAAAGGAGGTCCTAGGACATTGTCTTAGGTACTTACGAACTTACTTACATACATACAGCTTCAAGGTGTAACCCTAGTGATAAGCTAAGATCACTCGTATTATTCATTAATAATATTGAAGCTTAAGTTTTGTGTTTAATCTGTGTTTACTTACAATACATCATACAATCCGTCTTCTAAGTATTACTAAGTAATTTCCGCGTGCTTATTAATATTATACAAAATATCATTGACACAAGGTGTGTGTCTAGATCCATCATAAAGTTATGATAAGTAAAATTATAAGGATACATGTTATTTTTGTAAAGCATTTACATATATAGTCATTTAATATAAATTGTTGTAATGATTCATTTATTGTAATAGTTTATTAGGATGGGTAAAAATCATAACCCATGACCCATACCCATGGAGCATATCCATAACCCATGGAGCTAACCCATGACCCATTGACTAGATGCATTGCATCTTCTAGATACATTGTATCTATTTGGATACCCATGGTCCAAAGTCTATGACCCATGACCCATGATCCATGAACCACAACCCATTTAGGGGGAGCGTCCTACGGATCCCTCAATTTACACTGGACGGATCCCTCATGTAAGGGATCCGTGCAACAATAGTGATTTTTTGCCTATAAATAGTGAGTCATTTCTTCATTGTAACTCACCCCTCTTCTTACAAACTCTCTCATATATTCTTTCATTATTCTAATCTCAGATCTCTTGATCTATATAGTAGTTCTTCTTTCTTTTGTTGTGATTCTCATATAGGTCCTTCTCTAAGACGAGATTACAAGATACTACAAGTCATCCAAGCAATGGCTCCTTGATTGATTTTTTCCTCCACAAGATTTACATAGCAAGATCTTGTACTTCATATTTCTGAGTTGTTGTGTTATAGTTGTGTTGGTTTGGTCCTCCATGTTAAGGACTCGGTATTTAGCTTTGTACCGGAAAAAGTGTAAGCGATGTTGTGAAGGCTTCTCTGCCAAGTTGAAGGAGTTTGTTGACATAGTGCTTGAACTCTCGAGTAGGTGACTCGAGGAGTGGAGTAGGGCAAGGAAGGTGTCCTTGTAGCCGAACCACTATAAATCGATTGTGTCATTTCTATATTTTACTTTACTTGCTTTCTTTACTTGCATTACTTATTGATCTATACTTTCTATCTATCCATACGATATCACGTAACATCGAATCTAAAGTTTTTGAAACTAACTTAAAATCGGCAAAACTATTCAACCCCCCCTTCTAGTTTTCCACACAATTGAAGAAAGAGATAATAAGAAGAGATGCATTTATTGTTGCTAACGCAACTAAATAGTGCAATTATGGTTACTGTTAGTGCACTATTGTTTAGTGTCGGTTTATTTTGTATTGGCCAAGTCTGCTTATTGTTTATGCTTATGCTTATAATACATAGTTTGACATGGTATCCGAGATATACCCTAACTGTCCCAATAAGTCCTAAATAATCATCTTTTTCGTCCCGTTGTATCTCTTTATGCCATCCCATAATACATACAATCTTCATATTGCGTACACAAAATCATATATCAAATCATCATACATGGCACCAGCGACTTGGACATCCGGGAAATAAAATGCTACGTTCTTTGTTTTCTAATAATGATATTTTGTTTAATAAAGTGAAGTTTGCCTTGCTTTGTCATGCTTTTCACCTTGACAAACATGTGAAGCTTCCATTTTCTTTTTCAGGTATTGTAGTTTACTTTGCTTTTGATTTAGTGCATTCGACTTGTGGACATCACCACTTTCGAGTCAAAGTGGTATTAAGTACTATGTTCTTTTTTGGACCATTATTCTCATTACTTGTACGTATATTCATTGCATAGTAAGTCTGATACTGATAGCGGATTCGGGGTCGAAAGACTTCCTTTTTTACGAGCAAGCTTTACAACCCTTTAGGCAGTGAACCTAATCATTGTAGTGTAGTATGGGTAAGCCCAGGGGTTGATCGTTCTCTAGGGGAATAAAGATGCTAGGAAGAGATGTATGACGAGAAGGTAAGGTTGAGGGAGATTCTTTTTAGTCTTTTATATTTTTTAGAAAGCAAGGTAAATATCTCGGGGTATAGGAGTGGGGGGTGGTACTTCTACCAATTTTAACTACTTTTTAATTAAACTACTTAACTACTTAAATAATGAAAAAGTAAGATAGGCTATGTTAATGTAGGTGTGCTCTTATGATGATTAAAAGTGTGTTTACTTAGATGTTCTTACTCCCTAGTTATCTCTTATTGGTCGGTTGAATTGCCACATCCTCATCTTAATTGGTGCGTTGTATTCTGGTTGGTCATAGGGCGGTGCTAAATTCCCCAATTCTATGAATCGTAACTCTCCTCTAGACTATCCGGGATCGCCAAGTACCGTAGTATCTCCCCTGAATACTTTATTATCCTAAAGCTAAAACTCACGCAATAAACACAATGATGGCCTAAGTGCACTCTTAAGCTTTTTGCTATTTAGGATGTTCAAGCTCGCAACAATTAAAGAAGAAGCATATTTTCCTTACTCTAGCATCTACCAATCAAGATAAGAGACAACCTAACAATAATTAACAACTAGGTTTCATATATCTAAGCAAAGACAATAATAATTTAGCTACTCATGGTAAACAAGCAAGCATACACACAAACAATTAAACATGAGGTAGACATAATGATAATATGGATTAACAAACTTATCTTATGATGTAAAGAAGGGTTTGAAACCCTAAAATACTGTCCAATTCGGACTACACACGAGTTAGGGTTTGCTCTCCAAAATTCTACTTCTTTAATGCAAAAAAATACGAATTGTATATATATATATATATATATATATATATATATATATATATATATATATATATATATATATATATATATATATATATATATATATATATATATATATATATATATATATATATATATATATATATATATATTTACAAGTGTGACGACGTCGCCTTTTGCTGGTGACTTCGTAAGGTCGCCGTCTTTAGGGTTTGGTTTGGGCCAAGTCATCGTTGGGACGGCGTCAGTTGAGGAGTGTGACACCATCAGAATTCAATAGGGACGTCGTCTGGGATTTTTTCCTTAGTCGTCTGGTGTAAAACAAAGGGCGACGCCCTCCAGAATTAACACTTGACGTCGTCAGGCTTTAAAACCAAAAATTCACCTAACCGTCGCTTGGTCTTTTATCAAAATCTTCAACAAGTGATGGTGTCGCCCTTTGAGATGGAACGTCGTCAAGCTTTAGAAACTGCTTGAGTCTTGACTTTGTCGTTTTCTTCATGTTTTCGCTCCCTTTCATCCAAATATGCTTAATTCCAACATTTTGCTTCCAAAAGACCTAAAATGTGAAAAGGGAACGATTTTAAGTAGTAACGGATATAAAATGTGTCGATTTAGGCCTTAAATGACCCCCTAAAATGTATGTTTTAAATCCTTATCAAATATCCCTACACTTGGAATTTGCTTGTCCTCTTTGGCCAATCAATTTATAAGTTAGGGGCTATGAAGCATTTGTTTAAAATAGTTTACAACAAACACAAGTGCCACAATAGTCATAACAAGCACGGAAATTATACACTAGCACCCCATGATTGGTGTTTGGATTCTCTCATCTCTCGGGTTTATATGAAATATAACATGTAAGGAAATGGAAGATAAACAATCTTTACGGCATAGTACATAGATTACCATAGGCTTGAGAATAGATCAAACCTCCAACGCTTTGGCGTAAGCACCTAGGAATAACTATCTAAGAGGTCTTTACAAGGGTTGCAACGTTAGGCTTAGGGTAAGGAAGTAAAGGGTTTTGTTGGATAGGGGATATTTAGTTGTGGCAAGTCAAAAATCTTATGTTACAAGCATGTAAAGCGTGGCGTTGCTAAGCTAAGACTCGACTTACTAACACTAAAAAACTTGAAACAAAACAAAAACATAAACTTAAAAGCATAAACATAAAGATATATGTAGGATGGTAGCCCGTATATTTTTCTCATTTTTTCATCATTTTTTTTTTCAACGACTCTTTTTTTCGATTTTTTTCCATACCTTTTTACTCTACCATCCTGTACGATAACATCAAAATAAAGGGATTTATAGGAGCATCCCTACACTTGAGTTTTTATTTCACTAACACTAATTGACCCGATTTGAAAAGATCAAAACACTTGGAGTACTTAATTGCGTAGACAAAGGGAACTTGAATTTATCGTTCTTTCCCGTTATTCCATAAAATATTACTTTAACCCATGAGTCCCAATCGTCCCAAAACTCAAGTAACTAGATAATTGAACTAAGAGTTTAATAATGATAACAATAATGCACTAAAGATGAGTGCATACAAGGTAGGCTAAGGCGATTTGGGTGTAACATTTTGGGGTGGATTGTAAAAAATACTCTTCATTGATATTCTAGAAACTGAAACATCATGAGAACCGCGAAAAGATAGGCTCTGAGGGGCTAAATAGGGGTATCGTGTACTAATGATGAGTAACTCGCAATGGTGTGGGGAAAATTACTCAACCGATGTGGATGATGTAATTAAATTACAGGTTTCAAAAAGGGTTATCCTAATGCCTCTTGTCATTTAGTTAATCCTAACTACACGAATGTAGTCTCACTAGCGATTTTCATTCTTGTAGGACACCAGTTGAGATGGAGTCCAAACTCGAGACTGGTGGAACCCTGGTCTCCACTCCGACTCTCTATAGGAGTCTTGTTGGGGATTTTCAGTATCTCACTTTTACTCATTCAAAATTTTCTTATGTTGTTCAACAAGATTTTCTTTATATGCATGATCTTCAAGTGCCTCATCTTACAACCCTCAAGAGGATTTTACAGTATGTACAAGGTACTATGACAAGTTTACGGTCAATGAGATAACAACCCTACACCTTCTTCTCTTTCCCGCCCAAGTATCACAAACCGAACCCTAGAACACGGTTCCTAAACTCTTTCTCTGCCCAAACACTCCAACTGCTGACTACAAGTTTATTCATCATCGATTTCCTCCGGTTACTTACGGAACACATCGAGAGGCTCGAGTGACTAGGTAGGTTGCCCCACATTGTAATGTTCAATTTTAGTTAATGAAAAGTTTCTTTAAATGTTATTTTAAGTCGTTCCACCTCCGTCTATTGTATTTTCTAGGTAACAACTTGCTATCCTTGCGTTCTAGCGTTAGTCCACTATCTCTCGATCTAGTGCGAATCGAGTCTTGTGGTGTTGTCAATGCGGTGGCAAAGACTTCTTGGTTACGGAACCTTCTTGTGAGCTTCACTATCATTTGCAATCGATAATATCGATTGTCGTAAATTTATCTCAAATCTCATACAAATTTTATTTGTGAGTTTTGCATCAGCGCATGAAGCATATCGAGATTACATTCACTTAAGTCGGGATCGAGGTTACTACAAGGCGGGTTCTTGTTTCCCGTTAAAGCAACCACATGTCCCTGCGTTATCAGTATGTCGATATCTTCATGAAAGGTCTCCCGCATGCTTTATTTGATGAATTTCATGCCAGCTTGAGCATTCAGCGTCCTCCCGCTCTAACTGCGGGGGGCTGTTAGTGGACTACTCATTATTGGGCCACGCCATTTATTGTTTATTCTTGTACTTGTAATCCTGGGAACATCATTATTCGTTATGGGAAAATACACAGTTTGACCGTTACTTCTGATCACCCTTCTTATTTCAATATTATTTCTCATGTGACCCTAACTCTAAATATGTATACTTGATTAGGTACACGTTTAGATGTGTTAATCATTCTCTTAACTAGGGGAGGAAGGTGTCATATCAAGATTGTCTTGTTTCGAATTGTTGTCCTTCACACTTCACTTCACCCGACACCGCCCAAATTAATTAACCAAGTCTCGCCTTGCAAGGTGGTCCATATGCCTGATCCAATCGTCCCACCCATGCCTCCTTTAATGAACTTTGATTGGGCCTGGAATAGACACATCCACTCCCTGCTGAACAAATCGAAATTGTTGATTTTCTTAGTGTTCTTTATTATTGAAGAAAAACATATTCAATTAATAACAAAACACTTTTATTACTCATAAAACAAGTTTTACAATCACCAGAAACTATTCTCAAACAGTTTTACTAACAAGAACAATATATTTGATCTCAATCAAATATAACAATATCAGAAACAAGTGTTTTGATCAAGGGAATCAATAACACAACTAGGGTTTACAAGAGAGTAGTTTTAGAGAGAGATTTATGAGAGAGAGAGTCGTATATCAGAATGAATGAGAAAGACTTTGTCTTTCTCTTTATATAGCAACAAATATTCTGTCTTGGGCCTTCAACTTTACCAACATGCTAAAAATGTCTCAAAAGATAAAATCAGCTTTAAACACTTTCACTTCAAGTCCCTCAAGAATCCTAATGCTTCAATATCCAACTTCCCGACTTCCATCACTAAATAAGCTCAAACACATATTCGCATCCACAATAAGCGATTAATAATAAGCACTTAGATTATAAATCTTTCATCCCCCCTTAATCTGATATTTGACCAAAAACTTATGTTGTAATGTATCCAACCCCTTTGTAAAGATATCTGCAAGTTGATTTGCAGAATCTACCTTAACAGTTTTAACAACACCATTTAAAAAAATTTCTATAAAAAAATGCAAATCAATCTCAAGGTGTTTGGTTCTTTCATGAAAAACTGGGTTGGCAGATATTTTAATAGCAGACTTGTTATCACAGTGAAGAGGAACAGGTAAAAGACCAAATATATTAAGATCTTTTAAAAATTTTAAAATCCAAATATCTTCACTGGTTACTAAAGCAAGAGCTCTATACTCTGCTTCATTAGAGCTTTTTGAGAGAGTAGGTTGCTTTTTACTTTTCCAAGATACTAAAGACCCATTTAAGAAACACAATCGCCAGTAACAGACCTTCTAGTCACAATACACTTAGCCCAATCAGCATTAGAATAAGCAAGAAAAGACATACCAGAATTCTTAGTAATATGAATACCCAAACCTTGAGCTCCTTTTAGATACCTAAGTATCTTAAAAGCTATTCTGAGATGAGACTTCAGTGGAGAATGCATGAACTGACTCAAACAATGAACAACATAAGATATATCAGGTTTAGTATTAGTCAAGTAAATAAGCTTGCCCATAAGCTTCTGATAATCAGTAATATTATCAAGTAAAGGATCAATATCAGTAGCTTCATTAGAAATAACAAGCTTGGACTGCAAAGGAGTTTTAGAAGGTTTGCAACTAAGCATGCCATACTCACTTAGCAAATCTAAACAATACTTTCTTTGATTTAAACAAATCCCTTTATCAGTATCAACAACTTCAATACCAAGAAAATATTGTAACTTTCCTAAGTCTTTAATCATGAACTTAGTTTTAACAAAAATCTTGAAGTTGTTAATTTCATCAACATTATTTCCGGTAATAATAATATCATCCACATAAACAAGCAATGCAATAAACACATCATCTTTAGACTTAGTGTATAATGAATAATCACTTTTACTTTGAGTAAAGCCATTTTCAGTAAGAGCAGATATAAGTTTAGCATTTCATTGTCTAGGAGCTTGTTTTAAACCATATAAAGACTTTTAAGTCGCATATACTGTTATCACCTTGAGGAAGAACCCTTATGGTAATTTCATGTATACAGTCTCATCAAGATCACCATAAAGAAAAGCATTGTTAACATCAAGTTGAAAAATAGGCCAATTATTTTGAACTGCAACATTGAGTAAGCATCTAACAGTGACCATTTTAACAACAGGAGAGAAGGTTTCCTCATAATCTACTCCTTCTTTTTGATTATATCCTTTAGCAACCAGTTTAGCTTTATATCTATCTATTTCTCCATCAGACTTATACTTTATCTTAAACACCCATTTACTTCCTATAGCTTTTCTACCAGGAGGTAAAACAGTGATCTCAAAAGTATCATTTCTATATAATTTCATTATTCATAGCATCAGTCCAATAGATAGATTTTGAACCTTCAAAATAGTTTTTTGGTTCATGACTTTTATTTAACTGAACTGTAAAACAATAATTTCTAGAGTTAAGTTTAGAATAATTCACAAATTTTTCAATTCCATACTTAACCTTAGATTCAACAACAAAGTCATTATAGTTTCTGGGAAAAACAGAAGGTCTAGAAGACCTTCTCAAAGGTACTTCTTCCTAACTGGAAAATTTGAATCTTGATTCAAATTACCCTCAGAATTATTGTTTTCTTCAAGTGTAGTTACCATCTCATCCTCATCAGCAAAGGCACTACTATCACTATTATGATCAGTGACGGGGTCTCTACCAGATAAAGGAGAGTAGCTAACTTCACTTGGTGACTCATTGTCACTATTCTGATTAGGGTCTACTCTCTTTTCATCATTGGGTAGTTCAGGGGTTTCAACATCAAAAAAGTTCAAATGATTTAAGTCTTGAAAAGCATTTTCAGAAGTATCATTGTTCTTATCAACAACAGATTCCTTAAAAGGAAAAATAGATTCAAAAAATTTGACATCTCTAGAAAAGATGAACTGATGCTTATCAAGACTATATAACCTATATCCCCTTTTAGAATTAGAATACCCCATTATCACACATTTTTCAGATCTACTACTCAATTTGTCATTATTATTAACAATAGTAGCAAAGCATAAACAACCAAACATCCTTAAGTCACGGAGAGTAGGTTTTTTTTTTTTTTTTTTTTTTTTTTTATCATATATCATTTCAAAAGAAGATTTTCCATTAAGCACAGAAGAAGGCAATTTGTTAATAAGAAAAGTAGCAGTAAGAACGCATTATGTTCAAAACTTAAAAGGAATTCCCGCTGAAAAAGAAGGGATCTAGCCACATTCAAAAGATGCTTATGTTTCCTTTCAGCAATACCATTTTGCTGTGGAGTATATGCACAATAAGTCTGATGGGTAATACCTTTTTCCTCACAAAACTTAGAAAAAGTGTGATTAATAAACTCAGTACCATTATCACTTCTAAAACTCTTAATTTGTTTATCAAATTGAGTTTCAATCATATTATAAAGATAGTGATATAGTGAACAACTTCATCTTTGGTTTTAATTAAGTATACCCAAAGAGCCCTAGTGAAATCATCCACAATAGTCAAGAAATATTTATAACCTTCTTTACTAGCAACCTTATAAGGCCCCAAAGATCTAAATGAACAAGTTCACCTAAAAGCAGTTAAAGTATGATCACTTAAAGGAAAAGGTTCTCTAGTTTGCTTAGCCCTTTGACAAATTTCACAAACCATATTTTGATCTTTTGAATTAAATTTCAAATCGGGTTTTAAAACATTTAGAGCGTGGTCTCAGGGTGACCAAGCTGCAGGTGCGATCAAATTGAGAAAGAGAAGATTGAAACAGAGTTATTACTTTTAAATGAGATACCTCTAGAATTGAAATAATATAAACCACCGGTGATTACGGTCCCAGAACTTTTCCCAGATTCAAATCCTGATTCAAGAAATAATATTTATTCTCATCAAAGGCAACCACAATTTTATTATCTTTAGCCAGTTTATGAACAGAAATTAAAGTTACACAATATTCTGGTATAACCAGAACATCATATAATATTAAAGAATCAGTTAATTTGAGATTTCCAATTTTGGTAATAAAAGCTTCAGTGCCATTAGGATGACCAACCTTTATCTTAAGATGAGAAATATCAAAAACATTTATTAATTCCTTGTCACAATGTGTGATATGCTGGTTAGCACCAGAATCCACAATTTTTCCATCAGAAGTAAGTTTAGATTTCAAATTACAATTTGTTGAAAAAAACTTATGAAAATTCTGATTAAAAACTTTGCTAGTATTAAAATAAGTACATGCCATATTGGCCTGCACACTATTTCCTTTGATTGTATTGTCTTTCATGAGAGAAATGAGAGTAGTAAGTTGTTCATCTGTAAATCCAGAAGATGAACTAGACCCAACAGAGTTATTATTAGAAAACCTTTTGGTTGTATTCTGAGGTCTATTATTGCTACCATTTTTTTCCAAAATTTGGAGGATACCCAATCAATTTAAAACATCTTTCTTGAGTATGGCCATTAAAACTACAATTTTCACAAACAAGAGTAGAGCTAGTATTCCTCCTATTATCAGACACTCTATTAAAATTAGCAGCAGGATTATTAGATTGAGCATTACGATTAATGTGTCTAGCAGTTGACTGGTCTGATTATTAGTCTGATTCACAACTCTAGAAGTAAAAGAAGAATTATGATTTCTACTGGTACTTCCAGACACAATATTCCTATGATTCTCCTCACTATTGATAATAGCATAAGCACCTTTAACATCAGGCAAAGGATCTCTAAAAAGAATATTACTTCTTATTTGCATATAAGTATCATCCAATCCCATTAAAAATTGCATTAATTTCATAAGTTGATTATGCTTTTTAAAATCATCAGCAGCATGACAAGTGCATCTAGGTAACTGAACCATAGCATCAAATTGTTTCCACAAAGTACTCAATTTATTAAAATATTCAAAGATAGTAGTACCATTCTTAGTTAATAAATTTATCTTATGATGCAAATTAAAGGTTACAAAACCATCAACCCTATCAAATGTATCTTTTAACTCATTCCACACAGCAAATGCACTTTTAGAAAAGATTTGCCCAAGAAAAAACTCTTCAGAGATGGAATTTAGAATCCATCCCAAAACAATAGCATTAACCCTGTCCCACTGTCTACCCAAAACTTCATCAGTATTGGACCTTCTACATGTTCCTTCAATAAAACCAGTTTTATTTTTGCCTTCTAATGCTAAAAGCATTACATAAGACCAAACATTATAATTTTCAGTTCCTTTGAGTTTTATTGAAACAATAGTTAAAGAAGCAGAATCATTTGGATGTAAATGAAGAGGATGACTCAAATCCAATTTACTTATTAAAGTGACAGGGTTATCAGGTTCATACTCATCATCAGTATAACCATGAACAGAATTATGAACAGACATTATACCAAGAAAAAGAAATCAAGCACACAGATAAGTAGAGAAAGTAGTTCCCAGGCTTTCCTTGCCACTAAAGTGGTAGGTCAAGTGCGCACACAAGCTCACAACAAGTAAAAAAGAACAATCAATTAGAAAGAAACAAACTACTCAACCAACAACCAATCACAACTTCCAATAATTCCAAATCCTATCCTCCGACAATCTAAAGAGAAGAGTGAGAGAGGTGTTACAGAGCACGCAAGAAAATACAACAGCGGAATATCAGACCTACTATACCCTAGATTCACTTAGTCTAGGGATATAACAGATATACAGCAAAAACCCATAACCTAGATCCAAGAACCACCAAACCCTAATTTTCATAATTAGGGCAAATCACCAGAACCACTTTCAAACTTAACCAAATCATCAGATCTATCGATTAAAGAAACTTAATCGATCTCAGAAGCCTTTAATCACAAAAGCCCCAAATTTCACCAAACCCTAATTTTCTCAAAAATTAGGCGTTTATCAAAAAAAAACTTAAAGATCTATGAAATCAACCACAAGATCTATCAATTAACACAAATTAATTGGCAAATCAACTTAGAATTAAAAATCCCCAATTTTAACGAAACCTTAATTTTTCAAAAAGATTTTTAGAGCTACACGCTCGATATCATGAAGAAAAACATATTCAATTGATAACAAAACACTTTTATTACTCACAAAACAAGTTTTACAATCACCAGAAACTATTCTCAAACAGTTTTACTAACAAGAACAATATATTTGATCTCAATCAAATATAACAATATCAGAAATAATTGTTTTGATCAAGGGGATCAAGAACACAACTAGGGTTTACAAGAGAGTAGTTTTAGAGAGAGATTTATGAGAGAGAGAGAGAGAGAGAGAGAGAGAGAGTCGTATATCAGAACGAATGAGAAAGACTTTGTCTTTCTCTTTATATAGCAACAAATCTTACATCTTGGGCCTTCAACTTTACCAACATGCTAAAATGTCCCAAAAGATAAAATCGACTTTAAACACTTTCACTTCAAGTCCCTCAAGAATCCTAATACTTCAATATCCAACTTCTCAACTTCCCATCACCAAATAAGCTTAAACACATTATTCTGCAACCATAATAAGCAGTATCAGATTAATAATAAGCACTTAGATTATAAATCTTAACAATTATCAACTTTAATACGTGGATTCAATGGATCGTTGGAAATACATAATTGGTTGGAATGACTCAATCACCTTAGTAATGCTGTCTTCTGCAATACATGTAATCTTTTGGCCCTGGTGTTTAGCTAGGTGCTTTTATTATACATAGACGTCAAAGGTAAATTAAAATCATATGCATATCTAAACTTTAGTTTTTCCGGAAAAAGGATCCGACAAATATGAAGGTCACACGTACATTTGTTGGTGATTTTAGTGTTATCAACAGTCATTTAGGTAATGACGATTTATTAGATGCTAAAGAGATTTCATATTCGGCTCGGTACGAGTTAGGGAAGTATAGAGTGCACACTCGTTGAGAGAATATGTTTTCGACCATGACAAAAATGCAGGGGTCAAGGGGGATGCGCTCCCTTGCGGTTATCCGTTTTTCCCCTATTATTTCCCAACCAGTGTGACTGTCAGAAAAAAATAGTTGTGAAAGATGGTTTTAACCAACTTTAACTGCATAAATGTTATCTAGAATATGTTTTATAAACAGATCTATTAGCCTCATTGAGACATATGAAAAACACACATACAATTCTTCTATTGTTCACGCTTTACGATCTTGTGCTAGACACAAAGTGTTTATCTTTTAGAATTATCCCGATAGAGATTTCGTGCAACCCGGGCATATATAGGGTCGAAATGCTTTATACGGAAAGTAAACTCAACACGATTTTAGTAAGATATATAGGATCATCAGACACCCTACATGATTCTCTAACAACATTTATTAGTTCTTATAGCTTGTAACGAACGCGCAGGACCAAATTATATAAGTATTGTTAGATAGCAAATTAATTCAATTAATTTACAAAATACAAAAAAAAAAAAAAAAAAAAAAAAAAAAAAACACGAATTCTCTTTGTTTAGCAGCTTCGATTATCAGCAGCGGTATACAAATATCAATATAGCAATACCTAAAACCTCAACTCAATATATAAAAAGTACGTATTTGCTAAATTAAAACAATTGTGATCAAGTAGTATCATTTAAGAGACTATGAACGGTTTATGACAATTCCCATAAAATGACACGATAAGCCTTTTAAATTGTCGTCCCCGTCCCAAAAGAAACATGTTTGCCCAACCATGTTCGAAGATTTTCCACCAAATTTTAATTTAGTTCGTTGATCGCTGTCTTTCCTTGTTCCCTTGCTTGTTAGATTTTATGCACATGCAGCTCAGTGAAAGCTAGGAAGCTCACTGAAGCACAGTCTACATCAATAGAATTAGTTTCGGAAAATATTGTAGTTTCTGTTTGATCAGTATCAACTATCAACCATTCTTACAAATGAAGTTACGCGTATCAAAAGTAAAAACTAGAACTGATATATTGGATATATACTCAGACGCCATAAGAAATATTTAACGTGTGATTAAGAAAATACTAACGTTTGATATATGTTATTAAATAGTTAATGAACTGTGGGATAATTTTTTTCTTTCAAAATGTTCATATATATTGTACTTATTTTTTATTTATTATGGTCAGTATAGTTTCAGTTTTATTATGGTTAATATGTGAGTCTACTTTGGAAAAACATACATTCAGGTCACTAAGATAACATAACATGTGACCTATTTGAGTTGTATTTTAGATGGATGGGTTTATTTTTCTAATCGTAAGCTGGTAACGTTTGGTGAAAATGATGAGTACTTGAACTTTGACTGTTTGACATGTCCCACACATTAATCAAAAGCAAGTGATGTGTTTCATGCTACGTAAACATATCAGGTTATTTTAGATGCTCGGTCCCAATCACTCTTTTTCCATGTTTCATGCTACCTAAACTATCTATTTCATGTCACAACATACAAAATTATGCCCCTTTTGTTTATAAATGTCGCAACATTATGAAAATGATAAATGTAAAAAAAAAATGAAAAAACATCGAATTGCGTGTCAGCGTGTGTACAAAGTAAATGGTTGTTTATGAAATTAATCACGAGCTCGTATAAAAGTTTGTATTTACTATTTAGAGATGGCAAAACTCCAAACTCGACGGAGAATCCGACACCGACCCGTTGACCGGTATTCCTCGATTTGACGGGTAATCCCGAGTTGACCGGGTATGAGGATGGGGCGATGAATCGATCTTGAAAAGCGGGTATGGAGGCGGGTATGGTAATACCCTCGGATCCCGAACCCAACCCCAAACCCGTCCCGAATATATTTTTGTACAAAATACATTATATGTCTATATTATGGGCTGTTTAGCGTGAACTTTTGAAGGTATTAAACTTTTGTTACAAAATAATCTTATAAAGCTAAGTAAACGTTTGGATCGTTAATTCTGTTTTATTCCAAACAAATATTTCCAAAATGAAAAGGCGATTCATGAAACTTTTAAATGTCTATAATTATTAAAACTTTAAATTACTAATATACCCTCCAAACATTTATTTACAATTATAGATTTGTCTTTTTATGTCATTTACATCTTATAATTACATTTAACAATTAATTTACCAAACACTTTTATTAAAAAAGATCATTTATAATTTCATATTATGTTTCTGGGTTCTGAAATTCTGTTTCTGATTCTGTTTCTGACATCTGTTACTGGTAGTTTTCTAAACATACCCTATGTTAAGAAACATGATTTCATCATTCTCTATATGTACTTCTTTTGATTAATTGTTTTAATAAGGCATATGTTAATTCATATGTTAATTCATATAATAAGTTTTATATGATCCAAGGTTGATATTTATTTATGATCCAAGCAATGGCGTAGCTAGAAAATTTTTGTGAGAGGACCAAAACAAATTTTTTTCGGGAAATACATTAAATGGGAGGGCCGAAAAAAAAAGTTTTCAAAAATACACATGAAATCGTGAAAAAATATACAAATAGGCTTAGGCCTAAGGGGGCCGTGACCATTCCCGGTTCCTTAATAGCTCCGCCCTTGGATCCAAGGTTGATATAATATGTTTTCTTCAAAGAAACAATTTTTGTTATACGTGTTAATGTTTTCGAACATTAGCAATTTAATAGTTATATATATATATATATATATATATATATATATATATATATAGGGTAGGGTTAAGAAGGCGTGTGGAGGTGACATATATCATATATATTATGCCATCACCGTGACGTGTGTCACCCCACCCCCACCCACCCCACCCCACCCCACCCACCCACCCAAAAAAACCCCCAAAAATAAAAAAAAAAAAAAAATTGGGCAATTTTTTCCGCTAAAATTATTCTTGCATCACGATTATGAAAATCTTGCATCACAATCATAATTGTGATGCGAGAATTTATAACCTTAATGCACTAAAATCGTGATTATGATGCGATAAATTTATAGCAGTGATGCGATGCTTATAACCAATGCACTAATAAGTTTGGTGCATCTTTATTATAAGTTCTTGCATCATTCCACAAAAGGTGTAGATTGGCGAGCACACACGACCGGGTGCCTTTTGGCACCGACCATTATCCACCCCACGAGGAATAGCTCCGTGACTCTCCCAGCCTGGTGGGGCTGGCTGGGTGAGCACGAGCCAAGACTCGGACCCCTAGCTCTTATTCCACAAAGTCTCTCGGTGTGCCTACAGATTTTGCGGAGGTGGGTACTATATGAAGCAAATGCCAATGATGGGACTTGAACTTGGGTCGATTGACTCAGCACAAGTGCTCCAACCATTGGACTAATGCTCATTGGTAAATTCTTGCATCATAGTTAATAGTTCGGTGCATCAACTATGATGCACTAAAATCAGGTTATAACCTTAAATGCACTTAAATCATGATTGTGATGCGATAACTTTATACATGTCACGATAATTTATAACCTTAATGCACTAAAATCATAATGTGTGTGATAACTTATAACCTTAATGCACTTATAAGTTTTGGTGCATCTTTATTATAAATTCTTGCATCAATGATCTGGGACGCAAGAACTTTATAACCGCAGCACGCAAATTTATAACCTTGATGCACTAAATTCCTAATTGTGATGCAAGTAAAATTCTTTTTGCCTAAAAACCATTGTCCACCCCACAAGGAATAGCTCAAAGAATCTCCTCGCCTAGCAACAAGCACCAACCTGAGTGAGCACGGCCAAGACTCCTGACCCCTGAAGCTCTTATTCCACAAAGTCTCCAAAGGCGCCCACAGATTTTGGGAAGCGGTACCTATACGAAGCAATGCCAATGACGGGACTTGAACTCGTCAATCGACTCAAGCAAGTGCTCCAACCATCGACTAATGCTCCATGGTAAGTTAACGATCATAGATAGTTCAATGTGCATCAACTATGATGCACTAAAATCAAGGTTATAACCTTAAATGCACTAAAATCATGATTGTGATGCAAGAACTTTATACCGTAATGTCAAGAATTTATAACCTTAATGCACTAAAATCATAATTGTGACGCAAAGAATTTATAACCTTCGCATCATAGTTAATAGTGCATCAACTATGATGCACTAAAATCAAGTTATAACATTAATGCACTAAAATTATGATTGTGATGTAGTAACTTCATAAGCGTGATGCGATAATTTATAACCTTGATGCACTAAATTCTAATTGTGATGCGGTAAAAATTCTTTTTGCCTAAAAAATTTTTTTTGCGGAAATTTTTAGGGGGTGGGGTATGGTGATGTGGCGTGATGATATGGCAAGGTGACACATGTCACCTCCGCACGCTTCTCATTCTTTTCGTTATAAAGAAACTTTCATAATAACTTAAACTATATATATATATATATATATATATATATATATATATATATATTTCTTCGATAAACCTATGTACAATCATCATTTATAATATGACTTACTTATAATTATGTAACGAGAAAACTCACGATTCCCATTGGGATCCCGTTCCCATCGAGGACGGGGATGAAGATGTAATTGTGATCCTCGGCGAGGATGGGGGCGAGGATAGGATAGCAATTTAACCGGGGATGGGGATGGTATCAACCATTCCCCGCATACTACCCGTTGCCATCTCTATTTGTATTACCCTCTTATTTATGGTAATTGTCTTTCAATTTTCAACACGAGCATATACGATATACTAGCAGTGTATTCACAGCGTTCTGTTGCGGGTGCTTTCGTGATTAAAGTCAACACCAACAAAATAACAATGACGAGCAGATTAACTTGAGAAAAACAAGAAGAAAATGATCTGGTTCGGCTCGGTTCACCGTTTTTACGGTTCGACGGTCCTCGAGGTTTGTTTTCGGACGACTTTTATTGGCTAGAAGGTGGTGGCGACTCAGGTCCCGGTTGAACCAGTTGGCCCGGTCCGGTTTTTTAAACCATATATATCATCAAGTTGTTTGCATATAAAATGTATGAAGTTTTGTGTGTTTTATTAGTTTGTACAAGATGTATAATAACATGCATTTTTTATTTTATGGGTATTTTAAAAATAACATTTATAAAAATAGTTGAAATGTTAATAAGTAATTATGGTTGTAGACAATTTTTTCTTATATTAAATTACATTGTATTTGTTTAATTATTTTTTTTTATACATATCTACAAAAAAGTGTTTTAAAATTTTGGAACTAATGTTATTATAGTGATATTTTTATTTTAAAAATTTATCAAATCTATATTACATATAATGCACGAAGGCATCTCACTCTTAATTTTAAGGCGTGCAAGACAATAAGTATAATGTACACAACTTTAATGCACCAAATTTTCGTAATTACAACAAAATAAAGCGTGGTGTCGTTTTAAGGCCAAAATTCTATCAAACAACATTCGTATTATTAAAGTGGTCAATGTTATTAATGACTATAATGACTAATACTTACAAGAAAAGAAACATAATGTATAACACTTTAATGCACATAATTTTCAGACGTACAAGACAAGAAGCATAGTGTACAACAAACTACCACATTAATGCTATTTAATGTAGTCAATTATTTAACTGGTCAATAAATACAATTAATAGAGTTATTAAAATACCCTTTACATAAGAAATACAAATTATCAAGCATATTGTACAACCAAATTAAACACAATTTCCACATTAAATTTCACTACTACAAATAATAAAGACGTTATACAAATATTCAAGACCGAAGCAGACGGCGGGCCAAATAGACTTGAGCGAGCGAGCTCGAGCCAGCGAGCCAAGGCCAGCGGGTTCGGCCCGACAGAGCCTATCGATAAATTCTTGATATCGTAAATTTATTGTTAAAAAGAACATAATAAACTAAAATCGTTTTCATGAAAGTTTTATTTGAGTGCACTGCCTGCGCAACACGCGGATACACCCGCTAATCTTTATAATGCAGCACT
Organism: Chrysanthemum lavandulifolium; assembly: GCA_022545495.1. Taxonomy (NCBI): domain Eukaryota; kingdom Viridiplantae; phylum Streptophyta; class Magnoliopsida; order Asterales; family Asteraceae; genus Chrysanthemum; species Chrysanthemum lavandulifolium. The sequence goes on along the minus strand of CM040239.1, from coordinate 187,263,049 downwards.
AAAGATAAATAAAATTAGCTAACCTTTGATAACAAAAACTGAAAAGACAAATATATATACGGACAAAAACTGAAAAGACAAATGAAATTAGCTAACCTTTGAAATGAAATTTCCTTAAAATATCTTGTCCGTAAGAAACAAAAGAAACGCTCTCACGATAGTAAGTTGTTCCCAACATATGAAGAAGTTGTACGTGCTTGTGTCCCTTATCATCGAGACTTGTAAAGTTGTAATTCATTCGAAACTTTATTAGTTATTAGGGGATTGTAACAATAATGCTAAATAAATAAATAAATACTTTAGTTGTTGAGCTATTGCTTTATCACTGATAATTTAACAAGTAATATATGATCTTTAAACGAGTTTAAACTTGTATTATTTTCTTTGTTGGGTTTCTTGGTGGCAAAACCAACTCATTACGGAACCTCAAGGATGCCAAAAGGGTAGATTGGACCATCATATCGAAAAACCTTTTAAAGTCAGCCAGGAGTACGGGGACCCTATCGACAAGGGTGACATCTAATAACATTGGGAGGTTGATGCTTCGAATGTTCAACCAATCAACAATGTCTTCTCAAGTGTTCAAAGCAATAACGCATGTACCAAAAGATGATCTTCTGTCTCAACGACATCGTCACAAAAAGCCTAGGGCACAGAACACCATAAAATTAATCCCTCTAATGTTGAGGTTCGCTCTTCTAGGTAATCTTTTGTATCACGGGTTCTATGCGAATATGTTCACTTTCAAAGGAAGGAGTTTCATCTTTTGGTTGGTGATATCGATGAAAAGGACATATGGACTATGCGATCGAGAACTCTTCCATTTAAGCTGTTTAGGACACTGAGGTTGTATCTTTTATTTAAAGTCAACATAACTAATTTTGATTTCAATCCATTAGACTTTGTTGTTAGGGTTTAAGTCACAAAATATCGTATACTTTCTTAAAAATACCGTTGTGGTATGTGTCCAAATTTTTATACCAATGTGATCTGAGGGTGATCGATGGCAATTTAAAAGTTATTTTTGAGCAGTGGTTCCTTGCAATTTGTTTCTTTTGAAAAATCGTCCTTTATGATTTCTTTCTTTTGCAAAATAGGTCTCTTGTGATTTTTGCAAATTGGGTCCTTGACATTTTAGTCTCTGCTGCAAAAAATTTCAAAAGTTGGGTCTTTGTTCAAAATTTATAAAACTAGTCCTTATGCGAATTATTTTACAAAATTTAGTCTTTATACGCTTTTCTAGCACTTAGCCTTTACTTTAAAAGTGAAAAGCATGGGGATATAGGGTAATACGACAGCAGGTGGATATCTTAATCTACGAAGGCGTGTAATCACTTTCGGATCAAATCAATTTGGCGGTTCTACCAAATTATTCAATCGGATACAATTCGAGAGAATGAGAATTTTACGTATGTGTGTGTCACGAGATATCGAGAACCGTTAGTTAATAATAACGACCAAATAACCATATATAATGAAGATACGGGATAAGCGCCAAATGCGGTTTTAGGGTTTCAGTTGTCAATTGTGTCCTCAATTTCCGAAACTTAATTACGAGGAACAAACTTGTGAGAATCAATGGCTTGAGAATCCATTGTATTCGTGAAACACAACATTGAGAATCCATTGTATTTCGTGAAACACAATTTCGCAGAAACACAACCGGTAGAATCAATGGCCATGAGAATCGATGGTGCCGCCTTGGACCACACTACAGGGCGCCCCGGACCCCGTCCGCCAGGGGCCGCCCCAAGATCATAATAAATTCAGTAGGTGTGCCTTCCGCACCGCCAAACCTAAATGATGTATTATTATGATGAAATTGGTCAAAACAAGTTAATCCAATTACACTAAAATATCCAACAAAAACTACATTAGATACAATTAAGGATAATATATTTTATGCTACCTAAAAAAAATCGCATATGGAGCAGTTTCGCAAAAAAACCTAAAGGCTTTCTTGCTATTCAAAAAATTAAAAATTCATGCTATTATAAAAAACAATATAAAAAAGAATTACATTGAGACCAAATTTGCAAAAAATTGCACAAGGATATTTTTGTGAACTAACTTGTGGCCTTCTCGAATTTTGCAAATAGTTGGCAAATCTTGGAGGTTTGATTGATATTCTTTCACTCCGTCACAAAATTTAAGTCATTTAATTTTATAAATCAGCTTTGACCTTAAATAATTTTTTTATTATTCAATACTTGATGAAAATTATGTAAATAGATTAAGTTTTAAATGTATTTTTATTGATATAATTTTACCAAGTATTTTATAATACAAAAAAAATATTTAAGGTTAAAATTAGATTGAAAAAGTCAAACTGGACTTATATTTTGGGACGGAGGTAGTAACTATTTAATTTTTTTGATAAATAACGTTATTTATTTTACTTTTTAAGTGACAAATTTTGGTATATTTGATTTCCCTAGTTATTATATATATCTACATTTGAAATTGGATTGATTGTGGAAATTGGTGATGACCAGAAAAATAAAGTGCGGATGGAGAAAAGGTTGAAAAAGAGTTTTCAATGAGGACTAAAATTGCACAAGTGCCTATTTTGCAAAAGAAAAAATATCGCAAAAGCCTATTTTGCTAAAAAAGAAATCACATTTTAGCCGGTATAGTCGGTTTACCGGTCACTCATGTATCACATTTGTAAAAAATGAAAGTTAAAATACCGCACGAGTAATGTTTTGAGTATACTTAGCATAACACTATATTTAAAAAAAATACACGTCTATTATATGACTTAAACTCTTGTTTTTAAATCGCGGATATTTGTTAGAAGATACTAACAAAGCTAGAACCAGAATTAATCGTCCATAGACTAATACGATATTACAACATTCAAACCTCAAAATTATATAATTATAAACTTATTTATGTGATACAAAACCTATTATCCATCAACTTGGATAAAAACCTTTTCCCAAAACTAGTAGCAAGATTCACTAAAGAAAATCAATAGCTCCACAAGTTGTCACAACCGGAAGAGTAGTCCATGAGCCGGACCACGACTCACAGGCGCGCGCCGGACACGTCCATGGGTCTTCGCCCAAGATCGTAATAAATTCAAGTAGGTGTGCACTCCACAAACCTAAATGATGTATTATTATGATGAAATTGGTCAAAACAAGTTAATCCAATTCACTAAAATATCCAACAAAAACTACATTAGATACAATTAAGGATAATATATTTTATGCTACCTAAAAAAATCGCATATGGAGCAGTTTCATAAAAAAACCTAAAGGCTTTCTTGCTATTCAAAAATAAAAATTCATGCTATTATAAAAACAATATAAAAAATTACATTGAGACCAAATTTGCAAAAAATTGCACAAGGATATTTTTGTGAACTAACTTGTGGCCTTCTCGAATTTTGCAAATAGTTGGCAAATCTTGGAGGTTTGATTGATATTTACTCCCTCCGTCCCAAAATTTAAGTCCATTTTAATTTTATAAATCAAACTTTGACCTTAAATAATTTTTTTTTATTATTCAATACTTGATGAAAATTATGTAAATAGATTAAGTTTTAAATGTATTTTTTATTGATATAATTTTTACCAAGTATTTTATAATACAAAAAAAATATTTAAGGTTAAAATTAGATTGAAAAAGTCAAACTGGACTTATATTTTGGGACGGAGGTAGTAACTATTTAATTTTTTTTGATAAATAACGTTATTTATTTTTACTTTTTAAGTGACAAATTTTGGTATATTTGATTTCCCCTAGTTATTATATATATCTACATTTGAAATTGGACTGATTGTGGAAATTGGTGATGACCAGAAAAAATAAAGTGCGGATGGAGAGAAAAGGTTGAAAAAGAGTTTTCCAGCAGGGACTAAAATTGCACAAGTGCCTATTTTGCAAAAGAAAAAATATCGCAAAAGCCTATTTTGCTAAAAAGAAATCACATTTTAGCGGTATAGTCGGTTTCTGGGTCACTCATGTATCACATTTGTAAAAATGAAAGTTAAAATACCGCACGAGTAATGTTTTGAGTATACTTAGCATAACACTATATTTAAAAAATACACGTCTATTATATGACTTAAACTCTTGTTTTTAAATCGCGGATATTTGTTAGAAGATACTAACAAAGCTAGAACCAGAATTAATCGTCCATAGACTAATACGATATTACAACATTCAAACCTCAAAATTTATAATTATAAACTTATTTATGTGATACAAAACCTATTATCCATCAACTTGGATAAAAACCTTTTCCCAAAACTAGTAGCAAGATTCACTAAAGAAAATCAATAGCTCCACAAGTTGTCACAACCAGAAGAGTAGTCCACAGGCGACCGATCATCAATACTCGTCGGCCGTGGTGGACTCACCATCATTCCCTCTGCCATATTCACCAACAAATTCGGCATATCAAAAATCGCCTCTTCATCGATAAACTCATCATTACCCAAAACTACCCCATTACCACCATGGTCAGCTTGGTGTCCATCTTCCTCTCCATGCACAACTTTATCATGTCAGCCGCTTCCCCAGCCGCATTCCTTATCAAGGTAGGCTCTGGGGTCTCTGGCACTCGATATGATCTAACAAATTCTGGGAAGTTCAAAGAAGCATCGCGACCCCTGAGTGCTAAAGCCGCTACGTCATAAGCGGCCGCAGCCATCTCTGGGGTTGGGTATGTTCCAAGCCATATACGAGAACTTTTACGTGGTTCACGAATCTCTGCTACCCATTTCCCGTTTCGACTACGAATTCCATGTAAGCTAGGGTGTTTCCCCGAGGTGCTCATATATAGTGGTGGTGGTTAGAGTTTGATTTACGGAATGATTGAAATAAACAGCCCTTATGCATGTGTGCATAAATACAAGACGAGTGAAGGGCATAAGTGTATGTTAAAAGATGATGAGACCGTGGAGATATCGTGTATATGTTGTGTTCACATATATATAGTAGATTTAATTACACTTTTGGTCCTTGTAATGTTCAAGTTGTGAATCTTCTCTATCGTGTCCAAACTTCTATGATGTAAATGTTTGTACTCGCATCATGCATGGCGGAGCCATTTATCTACCCCTTCGTCGCGCTTATACTCAGGTCCTAGTGATAAACAATTCACAAAGTGGGTCCTTTTCTTTTCGTAACCGTAATATACTCCTCAGAGCCGTCCTCGAGATATAGGAGGCCCTGGGAGATAAGAAAACCTATTCAGTGTGCAAAATCACACTAACATTTGATAATTCACGCAAATGGCTCACTAAACATCGTAACAAACGTATGAATATATCAATGAAGGGATGCAACCAGATGAATATAAAAGAAGTTCTGTAATACCAAAAATTGTTATAGTCCTCCAAGCATATTAATACAATGAGAGCATGCTATTATTGAATAGTGTTATACTCCTTCCGTCTCATATTAAATGTCCAGATTTGAATTTTCAAGTTTTTTTTTTTACAATTTTGACTTTAAATATTTTTGCTTGTGTAATTAGTATTAGATAAAAATAATACGTAGTGGAAATACATTTAAAACTCACTCTATTCATATATTTTGCATCAAATATTATATAACACAATCAAAAATATTTATGGTTAAAGTTAAAAAAGAAAAACTTAGAAAATCCAAACTGGACATTTATGAGATGGAGGGAGTATTAGATTAATATAGATCCAATCAAGTAAGCAAATACACTAGCAAGCAATGATATAATTACTACTCGAAGACTCGAAGTATATAACAACTTGCAAAATGGGAATCTTGATAAAAAGAAAATTAAGAATAGCCAATAACAAATCAAAAATTTACCTCTCAACAGTCAAAAGAAACATTCAACGAATTTAGACTAAAATGTGACCATGTTGATTGATCTTAAATTTACAGGAATACATGATAGGTATATTGTATTTTTTTTCCCTACGTTAGTAGTTTGCATACTGAATCTGGGCTTAATATTGGGCATTTGAAAAGCTTTAAGTGATATTATACAAACATTGGGCTTCAAGACAAATGGTGCCCCTCCAGAGTACGATGCCCTGTGCCATGGCCCAGCCCGCCCTTGCCCAAATCCGGGCCTGATACTCCTTTCTCTTCATCCTCCTTATTTGCAACAAAGAAAGATGGCATATTATCTATATCTAAATCTTCCACATATTTTAACTTTCCATCTTATGGGAATCCTATATACGACTTTATCTATTCCATCTGTAAGTTAAACCGTTGATCATAAACTAACCTCTTTGCACAAATGGTTTATCAGTACAATTTCACACAAGTAAGCATCTATGATACTCCTAGCATCCTCTAAAATCATAAAGTCACAAATATAAGTAAAATTCCCTCTGAAATGTGTAAGCCTCAAACTCTTCCAATGTAATTGCTAAATCACTTAGGGTTGTAAGAGTCTTTCCTAGGCTCTATATGCTCATTCATAATCCACTTATAGTAAAGCCTAGCTATCACATTCATGAGATATTTTAAGTAAATGTAGGCATACTCTCTATAGAAATAACCAATCATGCAGGGTATCTTGATATTCCCTACGAGTACCCGTATTGATCCAAGGTCTTTTTCTCACGGAAGAAAGACATGGGTTCTTTAATAGGTCCTTGGTGGGAAACAGTTTCTAAATGTGTCCCTATCATCCTTTTCTTCCTCATTATCCACAACTTCTCCATCCCCTAATTCCTCTTCCTAGTCATTACTAGGGGTAGGAATGACGGTCAAAGCTCTTATCATTTTCTGAAGTTCATTATCAATTAACCTATTAACCTCATGAAGTTCATTAATTTCTTGAACAGTTTGGTCATGCAATGAGATTGTTGCGTTTGGTGAATTGGGTTGGGGTGGTGAATTAGGTGAAAGGTTTAGTAGATTCGCGTTCTCTATAATTGTTAACGGAATAGTCAATGAAAAAGGTTTTTACAAACAAAAGCAGAAAGAAAAAGATAGACTACAAGAAAGCTAAAAAAAGAAAAATCTCACTTGATAGGAATCTAGTGAGTAGACCCAAAAGAAATATAAATCGGAACCTAGACTATTCCCCGGCAGTGGCGCCAAAACTTGATGCGGCAGATTGCAACACCAAAGTTTTACAATCCTACTAGGAAGAGTACTAACCGTTATAGTGTAGTATAGGCAAGACTCGAGTGATTGATCATTTTCTATTGGAATAGTGTGGTAGATTTGAAGTCTATGTCAATTTAAGTCTAAAGGTTGTGGGAAGATTATTTTTGGTATTTTTATGTTTTTAATTGAAAGCAAGTAAAATTTGGGTATTGAGAGAGGTTGGTTTTAAAACTACTAATTAAACTAATTGTGATAAAAATAAATGACAAGAAAAGTAAAGTGATGGTGAACTTCTTATATGAGGAAAAACGTATTTACCTAGAATCACATTACTCCTAGTTATTTCTTACTATGTATTCGAATTGTCACGCCTTGCCTAATGCAATGTGAAGTATTCATAATTACATGTTGTCGATTGGTGGGTCCACCTATAGACTAGCCTAAGTGAGCAGCGCATGTCCGATTTTTCAAGCTCACCCAAAACTAAATCACGGGATAAATACTCGCCTAATTAACAACCTAAGACATAAGTAATCAATTAGTCGTGTTTTAGTGGAAGTTCAAGTTAGTTTAGTTTCCCTAGCCAGTTTCCAACTCCTAATGTGCACACCATAAACAAGACGACAACAAAGCAATTAATAACTAGGTTTCATGCAATTCTAAGCAAATACTAGTTAATTTTGCCGAGCATACTAATAAAAAGAGAAGCAATAAACAGATCAAACAATAACACATAAACATGATTGGATGATTGATTAAATAAGTTATCTCAATAATACATAAGTTCTTCAATGGGAAAAAGGCCAAAAAGTGCTAAAATCGACCCTCGCTCAGGTGGATTAAGCTCCTCCAAAGTTGCACACATAATAATGAAACCAATGCGTTTATATTAATAGATTTTGGGTTGTGATGGCGTCACTTTATGGGTGTGACGCCGTTAGCTCGTTGCCCATTAGGGTTTCGCCTTGTCCACCGCTTTATATTGACGGCGTCACGTTGGAGTTGTGACGTCGTCAGATGCCTTCTGATGCCGTCTTTGTAGACCGTCTCCATCCAATGAATCTTCAGCTACGATGTGACAGCGCACATTGTGGTTATGACCCCGTCACGTGACCTTTGTCGTTTTTCTTCGTTCTTTGTCCAATCAAGCCCAAAACTTGTAACTTTTTATCATTTTCTTCCTAAGTACCTAAATGTAAATAGAAGCAAATTAGATCAATAAACGATCAAATACGTACGAATTTAGAGGCTAAATAACCCCTTAAAAACGTATGAAGTTACACCTCATTAGTATTCGATGTCTTTGATTTTTGTTTGCACATTTGGTTTGTAAAATTCTTGCACTTCTATCTCGCCCACTTTTTATGTCATTTAAAAACTTTCACGGCTCAACAAGTAAGTTTTGTCAATACTATGATATTCAGATATTGTGTTATCAAACACCCCTAGGTCATTTAACCCACTCTAGTTCCTCCTAGCATCATTATCGTAAGTCGTGCAAAATTAGCCAATATTAGGACGAATATGTGATTTCCATTTGCAGTTGAGGGCACTGTAGCCTCTTTGTGATTTCCATGGCACTCTATCGTCGTCTTATGTAGTCTTTTTTTTACGGCTTCTTTCTTTACTATAGGTACCTCTTCAGCTCGAGAGTCGTCTTGAACGGGTTTGGATGGACCACCCACAGCTTGAGTCAGAGAATAATGTTGTAAACCAAAAACAGACCCAAATCTTCTAAGTTATCAATATTAAAAGGTGCTATCGGAGTGTAAGTTTGATATTGGTACATTTGTTGTGACGATGCATCCCCAAATCCTTCTCGTATTAGTCGGGGATCTTATTGAGGTGTCCTCTTTGAGCGCGATTCTCAACCAAAGTCACATCATTTCACAAGTATTATTATTTTTACAACTTTAGCAATAATTTAAAGAATAAAAAACATATTAATAATCAATTGCAAACAAGCTACTTAAGTTTTAAACAATAGTATTATATATAAATAATGATGAATTACACCGTCACATATTACAACTCAAAAATATGATATTAAACAAGTATCTATGATCACAATTATGCAATCTTACAAATTAAAAAAAAAATGTTTTATTAGGTAAACACCAACATAATACTATATAAATATAAATCTATTTGTATATGTATATATATTATTCGGGTGGGGCGGGGCAGAGATGTTATTCCCCGCTCCCGCCCCAAACTCGATTAAAATCCCCGTTTAAGTCCCAAACCCGCCCCGTAACCTGATAAACATTTCCTGCCCCGCCCCAATTAGTTTGGATTTTGGATTTCCTTATAGGGTTCGGATTTTTTTGCCATCTCTAATTGGCGACGTGTTTTTGGTAGTTTGAAAGTATTCTCATACATTTTTAAGATGAGAAGCGCGCGTATAATATATAAATTTTAAAATATTTTTTTTATTATTAAATAGCATCAACGGCCATTATTTATAGTTGGGTTTTTCCACACTTCTCATAACTCGGTCATTGCAAAGACCGACTTTTCCAATTTATACAACCCACGATTCGTCATCATACGGTCGTGCAAATAGGAGGGCGTGTCTTCGAGGGTTGAAGGACACGTTTTTTAGGGCGTATTACCACTAGTCTGGGGTCAGTAAGTTATGAGCAATAAAATGATTATTGGTTGCTAAAGTTTATGTACTTTAGGCAAATTGAAGTGAGTCTTGACTAGGGGTGGAAACGAGTCGAGCCGAGCTCGCCAGAGCTTTAGCTCGACTCGTTTATATATATAAAGCTCGAGCTCGAGCTCGAGTTCGAGCTTAAGCTCGTTTCGAGCCTTATATTTTGAGCTCGAGCTTGGCTCGTGAAAATTTTCACTAGCTCGAGCTCGGTTCAGGCTCGACTAATTTGATGATGTGTTAAAGAAAACATAGTTCAAATGGAGCTCGGCTCGTTAATTACATAAGGCTCGAGCTCGTTTACTACTTTTAAGCTCGTTTATACGTATAGACAATATATATACGTATATATTTCTAGGGCTCGGTTAGGCTCGCGAGCCTACTCGAGCTTTTTGTACAGAGCTCGAGCTCGATTATTAAATGAGCCCAAAATTAGGCTCGAGCTCGGGCTCGAGCTCGTTTAAGCTCAGCTTGTGCGAGCTTTTTACCGATCTGATCCCGAGCTTTTCACGAGCGGCTTGGATCGTTTTCACCCCTAGTCTTGACGAAATTTAGAATTTACTTGTCAAGTAAAGCTGACCCGTCTTATCTAACGAAACCATACATTAACCGAATAATGTTTATTTTGGTTACTGTTAATACAAATCTGGGCGCTTCTCCTCGAGGATTAGTTTAAGCTAACTCTTCGGAGAATAGATCTGTATTAAGTGAAATCTTGGTTGCTAGCGCTAAGAAAATCAACAGATTAGCCTCACGCGGACGGGGTTCCGCGGTCAACCTCCGGCGTGAGAGTAAGTAACTTGTTTTGAGAGATGAGATGAATTCTAGAGAGAGAGTGTGTGTGTTTGTTACCGTTTGAATAGGGGTGAGACCTCTATTTATATGGTTGACCTTTCTATCGTGTTCTCAAGGTCACGGGTCTTGAGAGCGACAGTTTGTGACGTAAGTCAGCTGCAGAGCTTGTCTACTTGTTGTGATGGTGATGTTTTTGGGCGGGAGTTGTCCCGCTTTCCCTTTGGTGGACTGCAGGTTGCAGTACGTCCGACCTAGGGAAGATTCCTTTCCCCTTTGTGGGGGCGGTTGTGTTCTTGTTCGGACCGCGTCTATTGTCCGTGGAATGGCTTCGTGGCCATTGCTAGGGGTATGTGTTTGGTCCGCGTCCGAGTCATATGGGTCTTGGGAGAGCTACATATCAGTTAGTAAGTCCTGGTGGCTCATCTTGGTGCGGGGGTCATCCGTGATCAAGTCCCCCGTCTAGTTGTGCTTGTTAGTTTCATTTCAAGCATTGCTAGACTAAGTTTTCTCAGCGCTACAGCAGTTGATTTATGTCGTGGGAGGGCGACCATTCTTTGGTTAGGTTTCTCCACGTGGCGGGGATGTCGTTCTGTTGTCCATTGGGATTCGCGAACCGCCTCGACCGCATGTTTTGGTGATGGGACGTTTTGTGCCTTCCATCTTGTCCGTTGAACTAGGCGATCTAGGCCGCTAGTTATGGGCGATGGCGTGGCGCGTTGTTGGTCGTTCGATTGACCGTTAGTTTTACTTTTGGGGTATAAATACCTCGCTTTTCACTTTATTAGTTCTTTGTTGCCTTCTCTCCTTGCAGTAAAAAGAAAATCCGCTACTCGGATCGTGTGTGCGTCCTTATCTTATCGAGTTAGGTTTTCTTCCTTCCTCTTAGTGCCATGGCTAGAAGCTACTAAGCGATTTCACTTGTAAGTTAACACGGAAAGATCTTAGCGATTTTTGCTCGAGTATCATATTCCTTCTCTTTGTTCATCCCTTCTCCCTAGTCCGAGGCTACCATTAAGGATGCCCTCGGGGTAAAATAGGAGTGTATACTAGATTCTTGAGTTTTGCAATTTTAGGATTCCCATCCGCGTTCTGTGTAGGGTTTTAGAATATTTTCGGATCCACTTGTCTCGATTATCTGTATTAGCCATTGCCGAGTTAGTCATTTTGAAATCATGTATCGCGTCCATGGTGGAACCCCATTTGTACCCACATTTAGGAAGTTCTACTATTAGGCATGAGTAACGGGTGGATGACTTTAGAAAGCGTAAGGGTCCTAAGTCATTAGTCGTGCGGTTTGTTACACGCCCCCAGATTCCGTGAAAATTGGAAAGAATATTTCTTTTGGGTTGATGAGATGTGTTCCCTTGGCAATCTCGTGGAATGAGAAGTTTTGATTGACCGGGATCCACCACCGACCGATGGCGATATTGACCCAGTTGCTTTGCATCATCTTGACGATCGTGCTCCGTTTAAAAGTTGCAGAGCCTTTTACGTACCTTTATTGGACTTAGCCGTGCTTGGGATGATGCCGTGCGACCTACTTTAAGTCTTGGAGAATGAGGGTGGGTGATTTTTAGGGTTTGTCGCGTCCGTTTTGTTTCTTATGTATTGTTACTAACTTGTGCCTTTTCTTTGCGAGATATGTCTCTCTTCTCCTTCATTAACCAAGCGGATCCGTTCGAGGTAATATCCGGAAAGAACTCTTCGGAAGGTGAAAGCGCCTTGATGAGACCGCCGGTAGGGTTATTGAGCCTCAGAACATCATTTCCTTAGTCTCCGAGACAATTGTTGATAATGTTAAGCGCTAAAGGCGACAAGGCCGGCGGGAAAGAGAGTGAGGATTGCGGTTCCTTCAAGCAACCCGAGAGAAAGGCTTCTTACGGTATGCAAAGGATCTGGGTCCCTTCTTGGTATGGTCTCTTGGTTATGTTGATGATTTTATATTATATATTTTAGAAAATAACTTAGTGTTATCATGTAGGAGGTGCGACCGCGGGATGCGCTCTTGTGATGGAACTCCGTGATGAGTCCGATTACGGGCCTCGTCCTCGGGAGGTGACCCGTGTTTCTTGAGGCTACTCCGGATCCATGAGCTAATCCGGTTCTACTTCAAAGCGTCAACCAGCTTACCTCAAGAAAATTTGGATACGAAATGTCGGTCCATCCAACTACCACCATTGCGGTAGGGAGGATGTTCTTTGAGGGTCGAGTCTCATTGCGAGAACAGATCCGTCCATCGTCCGAAGCCTCGGGCGATGATTTTTATGAGTCTCTGTCGGTGGGCTGCGGAAGCCAAGAATGTGTATGTTCCCAAATGGCTTCCTACCAATGACTTTCGTATGGATGACGGTTGGGTTTGTCGGAGCATCTTTGGATAATCTTGCTACTCGGGTTATTTATCGGTGCTACGCATGACATGCATGCATTTATGAGACTTCTTTGAGCAATACAATGTTGCTACTATGCAACAAACATGCATGTCCTACGAGGTGCGGTGCAGGCTGGAGTTTGAATTGAATCGAGACAAACAAGTTGACTAAGAGGCTTGAGAGGAGGGACCTTAAGATTGGGACCATAGCGGAAGGTGGCGGAGTTGGAATCGAGGCCGGAGGCGAGGACCTCCGCGAGCCGCGTTGGTCGGCTTGAGTGAGTGCAGGGAGATGAGGAAGCTGCGAGCGCGGTGCGCAATTGGAGAGTATGATAGCTCTAAGGATGAGCGGTTGGCGAACGGCCGTGGAAAATCTTGAGTTGAAGGGTAAAGTTCTTGGGCTCACCTCATGCTGCGATCAATTGGAAGAACGGTGAGAAGTGCGGGTTCGCTTGAGGAGAAGTTGAAGGAGTGTGAGGATAGGGTCCGCGGTGAATATGATGGGCGGCTTGCCCAATTGGATCGGCCAGTTGGAGGATCTTAATCGCGATTTTGATGAGGATCGTTCCGAGCACCCTTGTGGCTATCGAGGAAAAAGATGGGTCATCGGGCATGGTTTCGCCGGGCTTGGATGGCGTTCAAACAATCTAGTGAGCTTAACAGCGGTTGGGAGATTTTATTAGTAAAGCTATCGCGGAGGGTGCGAGGTAGGGCCTAGAAGCTGGGATTGTTCATGGTTACGAGGGTGCATGTTGGATCGGATCAAAGCTTACAACCCGCGGGCTAAAGAAGTGTATGAATCATTGTTCGCAGAGCAATGTCCCTTTCCTCTGCTGGACTCTTTGGAGGCATGCAAAGACTCTCCTTGGAATATCTTATGGCTCAATTGGTTTTGGAGGAGGAGCGGCCGGGTAGTCGGGAGTTTGTTTTAATCCCGGTAGAAGAGGTTGCCTTCCCAACTCCTTGCTCCAAACTATCACTCGTCGTCCGCGTGCCATTCTTTGCGTACAAGGAGAGGAAGAAGGTAGCCTATGGTAGGAAGTTTGATATATGGAACCCGAGTTAATTGTGGAGGTGGATCATCAAGTTACTTCTGGGGAGCCTTCCATGGTAATTGTTCCGTTGGTCCGACTCCTTCTTACTGCGATTCTTGGTCCCTACGGGGAGGAAAGCAGAAGATGAAGAAAAGCGCGGTCATGATGACATGTTTGACTGAGTGTCTTTGGATCATGGTGCGGATCACGCGAGTGGCGTTTAAAGTGGTCTTTTTGTATAGGCGGCATTTAGACTATGTCGCCTTCTAAATGAATCTTTGGCGTTCTTCTTAGTTTTTCCTTAGGGTTCATTGTTGCTGCGATGCCTTTTTTTTTGTGTAATCCGGGGGTATGCCCCCGTGTATTTATCTGAGAACTTACTCCGTATTGAATGAAAGTGTTGGCGTTATTTGTACACTTTTCTTATTTTTGATTGCCGGGGTTGAGTAATCCGGGCTTTGTACCCTTGGCCGTACTTAAGTCGGGGGTATTATAATGGACAATGGGTTTGCAATACCACTTACATGCCTGAGTCAATTTTGAGGTTGCTCGTCCTGTATTCGCGACACTGCTTGTCGCGGTTATGAGAATTATGCACAGGTTTTAGAAGAAAAAAAAAAGTAAAGAAAATGATTGCATATGTATTTTGGAAAATTTGTAGAGCGGGCCAGGCATCTACATTTCATTCATAAAATATTACAATAGAGATGAAAAGTTAACGTTCCCTGTTGTCGGGATCGGTCCGTAATCAACTTACAAAGATGGGAAAACCTACTTACGTTTAGATGTAACATTTCTTGAGTTGCGGATGTTCCATGTCCTGGGAGTATCTCCCCATCCGCGGCTCGAGTTTGTATGTTCCTTTTCCTATTGCTTGATCACTTCATACGGCCCTTCCACTTGGGACCAAGCTTTCCGTGTCTTACTCTGCTAACCGTTGTTCCGGTAGACAAATTCTCCGGTGCAGAATGCTTGAACCTTAGAGTTGTAGTATCCTCCATTTTCGCTTTGCTACGTGCCTCTTGATGGCGCGGCCTCCCTTTTCTCTCCAATATGTCGGGTTCAAGCGAAGGCTGGTGGTGGTTGGAGACTTGGTGTCTGTTGTACAGGAGGCTTAACATTCAATTCGACCGGGATAAGCGCTTGATACCGTATGTAAGAAAATGGAGTTTCTCCGTTGCTCGTTTGATCGTAGTTCTATCGCGCCCGAGCACATGTGGTACTTCTTCCACCCAATCCTTGCTTCCTCTTTCCAATCTTGATTTGATGCGAGTCCCCAAGCTCTTGTTCGCTTTCAACCAACCCATTTGCTGCGGATGCTTTACCGACGCAAACCATTTGTTTAATGTTAAGCCGACACCAATCTTTGAATGGATTGTCGCGGGCCTTTTCGTTGTCCGACACTATCTCTCCCGGCAAGCGAAGCGGCGGACTATGTTATCCCAAACAAACTTCTTCACTTGCCTTCACTGTGATGGATGCTAAGGGCTTGGCTTGATCCATTTGGTGAAGTAGTCTATCGCGACAATCATGAATTTAACCTTGCGGGACCCTACGGGAAAGGTCATGATGTCGATACCCCACTTGTAAAAGGCCATGGGGAAGTGATTGGGGTCAAATTTTGTTCATGATTCTTGGGTGCCGGACGGTGGACTTGGCAATCTTCGCGCCACGAATTAGTTCGCGTGCATCCACATGCATTGTCGGCCAATAGTATCCGGATCGATTGCTTTGGCGACCACCGCCTTGGGCGGAGTGCATGCTACATGATCCTTGTGGATTTCCCTCAACACGTAGTTGGCTTGGGTGGGGCTACACACCGGAGCCAAGGTTCTAGAAAAGATTTAGGAGCAAGATTCCGTCTTTCAAGCGTATTGCCTTGCTTTGATCCATGACTTCCTTGCCTTATTGTCATCTGCAGGAAGTGTTTCGTCCGTAGATACTTTCGATCGGGCGTCATCCACGTATCCCGTCCTCTTCTACAATTGCGGTACCTCCTTTTCTTGATGGAATTCTCCTTCAAGATTTCCACGAGGACTGTTTTGTCGGTGGACAAAGGCGGTGGATGCTATCTTGCTTAGTCGTCGGCACTGCTTGTTTTGACTCAGGAACTGTTTGATTGAGAATGTCGGAACCACGCAATTAGTGATTTGGCCTTTGCGGATAACGCACCATGCTTTCCTCCTTGCCCGTATGCTCCGTTTATACGGTTTGCCACGGGGGAGTCAACGTTGGTGATAAGTCTTTGACTGCATTTGTGCGCAATCCTCGATCCTGCGATCGATTGCCTCGTGCTCGGCCCGTTGTTGGATGCCTCGAACTCAAAGCGGAGGCGTGGGTGAACTCTGTCCTTCCGGGCTCGTCAAGATTAAAAGCGCTCGGACCCTTCTACGCGCGAGGATCCGTCCGTGAATGGGCTCCATGGCTCCGTCTTATTCTTTGATACATTTTCTGTCAAGGGTTCCTTCATCACGGGATCTCGGCGATGAAGTGCGCGAGAATCTGTCCCTTTATGGTTGTCAGGAGTGCGAAGGTGATGTCATGCTCGTCGGCTCTATTGCCCACCCGGTCATTCTTCCTCTTTTCCGTTTTGGTCGGGACTGTTTAATGGTTGGTCGTGATCACATAACCGGGTGTGCTGGAAATACCTCCGCAACTGCGAGGCGCATACACTAAGCGCCGGGACGAGCTTCTCAATTGGAGTATAATTCGTTTCGGGCCTTTTAAGGCGCGGCTAACTGGCTCTTTTTGTTGCCTTGATTCTCTTTGTGCCAACAAAACCGCTTCTGACTTCTTGAGGGCGGCCGGTACATAATCAGTTCTTCCTTTGGTGTGGAGCTATGACCATTGGTAGGTTAGCAATGTGCTGCTTTATTTCTTTGAATGCCTGCTCCGCCTCTGTTGTCCAATAGAAGTCGCTCTTTTTGATGCACTTCTTCAATGTCCTGAAGAACGGGAGAGACCTTTCCGCTGACTTGGACATGAAACGGCTGAGACTCGCTAGTTTTCCATTCAGAGACTGCACTTCCTTTTTGGTAGTCGGAGATTTGAGGGTGGCTCTGACCCATGAGACTTGTCCGGGCAGTAGCGGATGCCCTCTTTGCTTACCACATGACCTAGAAACACTCCTTGTTACGCTGAATGTGCACTTCTTGGGGTTAAGCTTCATATTGATGTTCCTTAGGGTCTTGAATGTTTCCTTTATGTCTCTGAGCACCTCTTCTTCCGAATGACTTTTGATTACTAAATCGTCAACGTACACTTCCAAGTTTCTTCCAATTTGTTTCTCGAACGCCCTGTCCACAAGTCTTTGGTATGTGGCACCGGCATTTTTCAGGCCAAAGGGCATTTTTGTGTAGCAGAAGATGCCTTGGTTTGTGTGAAACGCTGTCTTCTCTTCATCCCCGGCCGCCATCTGTATCTGGTGGTACCCTTTGTATGCGTCAAGAAAGCATTTGAACGGGTATCCGCAGAGGACTCAACCTTCCGGTCAATTTCCGGCAAGGGTAGCAATCTTCAGGCGAGGCTTTGTTTAGGTCCTTGAAGTCCGCGCATTCTCGACTCCGTCGCTCTTTTTGACGTCAGCGGATTAGGCGACAATCATGGTAGTGTACTTCCTTCATGATCCCGCAGCCACTAGCTTGGTGACATCCTCGTTGATTGCTTTGTTTCTTTACGGGGCTGGCCTCTCTCTTACATCGTGTCGGGCTATAACCTTCCGGACGTTCGGTTTATGTTCGCGATTGTCAGCGGGACTCGGTCATATCGGAAGGTTCCCAAGCAAAGATGTCAAGTTGTTCTTGAGTAAGTCGCGAGGCTCTTCTTTCCTTCTTCGCTCAACCCGCCCCTATTGCGACCGTTTGGTCGGGAATTTTGGGTTAATTGCCACGGCGACTCCTTCTTTCACCTACTGTGGTTGTATGGCGGGCTACGGTTCAACGATCATTACGCATTCAACGGAACCACCTTGTCACCATGCAGTCACAATTCCACCTTAGTAGGAAATTTTAGCATCCCGTGCGCCGTGGATGGCACTATCATATGACCTAATCCGGACGTCCAATGATTCCATTGTAGGGGGACGGAGACCGCGACAACCATGAAATTCATCAATGACTGGTGAGTTCTCCTCATCTCCCAACGTAACTTCCGGAGGATCATCCTAATGGCCACGAGAGTTCTCCACTAAAACCCAGCGGTGGCGTCGTGGCGGGGAATTAGCCTTTGCGGATGTCGGACTTAGCTTGTTGAAGCAATGCTCGTAAAGTACTTAAAGGCGCTTCCATTGTCCACGTACATCACGTGGATTGTGCATCCTTCCACGTCCGCTTTGATCACGGCGGATGATCATCCCGTCATCCCGGATATGGAGGAAAGATATTTCCATGCTCAAGACTCCTCGGAAGCGGCTTGGGTTTGACGAGCGGCGCAGTGTTGACCATGTATATGGCATGGGCTTTTTCTTTGGTGCGGTCTCTTTCTTTCCTCCTTTGGGGCGCCATTCTTTTGTGCTCCATTCTTGATCTCTTTGACGGATGTGCGGTTGCCGGACTGTTGCCTCCTCTCTGTTTCTTCAGCCGATAACACTCGTCGTGTTGTGCCCCTTTCACTGTGAAAGTCACGATACTTGTCTTTGTTTACGGATTACTGCGTTTGGACATTGGTGGAGGGCATGAATTTCACCGTATCCATGGCGAGATTTCTTCGGTGTCTTCGTGAGAGTGTGAACTGTCCCTCTCTTCTCTCCGGCTGGGCGGTTCCTAAACTCTCCCTTCCGTTCGGAGATACGGATGTTTTTATGCGGGATCTGGTTCCTCCTTTGGTTGGGTCGTAGTCACCTCACCTCTACGAGGAATGCCGGTGGGTGTTTCTTCTTTGGTGGTTGGTATGACCACCTCACCTCTGAGGAATGCCTTCACAACTTTCCACATTTCATCCTGTGACTGGGGAATGTTGTCGTTGAGCCTTTTGATTAGCTCCGGGTTTGTTATTCCGTGCATAAAGCCAGACACTCTCATGCACTCTGGAGCTCCCTTCACATACATGCTCTCCGTCTTGAAGCGTTCCACGAATGCCTCTGTGGATTCCCCTTCTCGCTGCTTTATATGGTGCAACTCGACTGGATCTTTCGTATATTTCTTCTGTGTAGAAAGTGCGAAGAAAGCGTGATCTTAATTCCTCAAAGCGCCGATGCTTTGGGACTTAGCTCGTCAAACCGGCAGCGGGCGTGTCCAGCGGTGGAGTTAAACATGTGGCACCATGTGGGCATGGCCCATCTTTCCACTTTGCCATGATGCGGAAGATTTTCAAGTGATCTTCCGGATCTCTGTCCCATCATAAGTTTTGATGTGGTGGCATTCTTGTTCTTTCCGGAACTCAAAATTCCGTGTCGATGGGTGAAAGTGCATGTCCGCCACGTCATACGGGGAATAGAGATAAATCATCGTCTCGCTTCTTGCTTCTCGGAGTGGACCTCCGGTGTCCTCCGGTGCTTTCCCCACTTTCCGGGGTAGATACCTCCTTTGTTCTACTGCGGCATGAGTGATATGTGTCTCCTCCGCCCGACTTCGAGTGGGAAGTACTGCCGCGGGTAACACTCCGGCTTCGCTGGTGTCTTTGCTTCTCATTTTCTCTTCTGTATTGCCTACTGGGGGTAACTTTTGACTGGAGTCTGGAGAATACACTTGGTTTTCGGTTACCGAGTCTTGTGGAAACGTGTGGACGTTCCTTTTCCAGTCTTGAGAAGACATCTGGTCGTGGCCTTTTGGTTTCCCGCTGGTCCTTTTCTCTAGGACACCCCTTATCTCGGCTGTTGAGTCTCGAGAAGACACTCCTCGACTTGGAGTATTCCGAAGGGTCTGACCTAATACTGGGGCTGGCCTCGCGCCTCCTTTTAGGTGCCCGTTTTCTTTCCTGCTCTGACCGGGTACTCCTAGCGTGTTCTCGAGATCTCTCATCTCTAGTCTCATCATCGAAATCTAGACGGGCTTTGACCCGGTCCAGTTTCTCCTGATGGACCTTTTCTGCCATAAAGGGCAAGATCTGATGGTAGTGCTTTTCACAGAACTCCCTTATTGACGCGTCTGTCGCGGTATTAGGGTGATTTTTCTCTGCATTGTGTACCGTCTCGTTTCCCCGTGTTTCGACCGTGGACGGCTCGGTGTGACGGGAAGGATTTTCTACCAGTTGCTCATTAGTGTTTTCTTTTTAAAAAGAAAAAGAGCCTTGATTAATATTCTGGTCCCACGGATGGGCCAACTTGACTTTATCTAATCTGGGCGCTTCTCCTGCGAGGATTAGTTTAAGCTAACTCTTGGAGAATAGATCTGTATTAAGTGAAATCTTGGTTGCTAGCGCTAAGAAAATCAACACCGTTAGCCTCACAGCGGAGCAGGGGTTCAGCGATCGACCTCCGGCGTGAGAGTAAATAAGCTGTTTTAGAGATGAGATGAATTCTAGAGAGAGTGTGTGTGTTTGTTCTGGTTTGAATAGGGTGAGACCTCTATTTATATGGTTGACCTTTACGTCGTGTTCTCGAGGTCACGGGTCTTGAAGCGACGGTTTGTGACAATAAGTCGGTGCGAGCTTGTCTACTTGTTGTGATGGTGATGTTTTGGGCGGGGTTGTCGCTTTCCTGGTGGTGCGGGTTGCAGATCGTCCGACCTAGGGAAGATTCCTTTCCCTTTTGTGGGGCGGTTGTGTTCTTGTTCGGGCGTCTATTGTCCGTGGAATGGCCGTGGCCATTGCCGGGGTATGTTTTGGTCAGCGTCCGAGTCATATGGGTCTTTGGAGAGCTACATATCGGTTGGTAAGTCCATGGTGGCGCTGTCTTGGTGCCGGGGGTCATCCGTGATCGATTACATGAACTGAATGATCAATGTAGCATGGTGCAATTATTAATCCAACCCCCCTACAAGATGCATAGAACCTTAAAATTATATATCATCAGTCATATCGAGAAAGGGATGGTTGTTGGTTGTCCAAAATACCAAATTATAAAGTCATGTTACCTTAAGCACATATGTACATATAAAAAGCCGAAGCATCCTAGCAAGACACTAGAAGCTCAAATTGCGAGGATATATTGTGTAAAGCGTTTTGCAGATCATAAAACTAATCGAGTCAATTTAACTTAAGGGTCGTGATCTTATAGAACGAGTGAAAAGCTTAAAAATTATAAAAAGTCACCACATAATAACAAGTGTTCCCTTTTATTCTTGTGAGCTCTTTTTTTGTTATTTTTACTCTTAACTGACGAAAATTGTGATAACAAAAAAAGAAAAAAAGTTTTTTAAAAAGAAAACGGATGAACACTGTGATATAACTGATGAACATAGTAATGTTGTTCATCAAAGAAAACTGATGAACATTATGATAACATAAAAAAGAAAAAGTTTTTTTTTAAAAAAAACTAATGAGTATTGTGATATTATTTATCAAAGAAAACTAATAAACATTGTGATTAAAAAAATCAAAAAGAAAACTGGTGAATATTTTTTATTTTTTTTTTTTTGATGAAAGGGTAACTGCCATGGTAAAATATAATACTCCAAAAAACAGTTAAGTACAACGGATAAGGTGGATCTCACATCTCAGCCAAAAAGGCTAAACAAAAAGAAAACTTATTTACAACGTGATTTAACTGATACACATTGTTATGTTGTTGATCAAAGAAAACTAATGAACATTGCGATAACAAAAAAAAGAAATAATTCTTTAAATAGAAAACCGATGAACAACGTGATTTAACTGATGGATATAGTGATTTTGAGGAAGAAAAAAAAAAAAAAAACTGATGAACATTGTTGTTCATGAATAAAATGTTGTTCTATCATATTTTTAAAATTGTTTATATGTGATTTCAAATATTAAATATCAATAACTATTGCAAAAGAATAAGTATTAATGATGAAAAACTTTATAAGTCAAATATTAAGGAAAAACTTATTGAAATATTTCATCAAGCATTTATAAACATTTTCATCAACACTTTATTTATACGAATTTTTGAAAAGAAAAATGAGAAACCACAAAAGATGAAAATTGGCCACAAGTTTTAGTTTTATTTATCTTAATATGTAATAAAAATTTGAAAAAAAAAAAAAAAAAAAAAAAAACCTAACTACCTCGAATTGAAGATATTAGATTTCAAGTTGAAAAAAATAAGATCTTGAATTGATATAATTAATCACGAATTGAAGTAATTAAATTTTGAATTAAGGTATTAGATTATGATTGAAAATATTAAAATGAAAAAATGATACGTAGTTGCTTAAGAAAGCGAATGAAGATGAAAAAAGAAAAAGGAAAAACCGAAGACAGGTCTTTTTATATTTTTTATTTTTGTATCACCTATTATTTTGAGCGCTTACCTTTAACTCAATGCACCTTACCAGGCACCATATACGTACCTTTTCAATAAGGGTCGGGTATGTAATTTTCACAAAAGAATACAAGATCTATAAGATAAATTTTTGAGTTAGTTACTTAAATGGTCTCTGTGGTTTGTTGGGTTTAACGAAAATGATCTCTAGACTTGTTTTCCCCGGATCTTCTCTTCTAGTTTTGACCCGCGACGGGTTTGGTCCCTTGACCAATAACTCTGTTAGTTTAACCGTCAAGTGAAGGTTTAAATCGTTGAAATAACATAAATATCCTCTTACATTTAAAAGTATGGTCCTTATGATTTGCAAGGTATCATGGATTTGGTCCCTAATTTTTCTTTTTTATAATTTCTTTAACTTTATAATTAATATTAATGATAAATTTCTTAATTATAAATTATTCAAAAATATTCAAATATATATTGAATTAAGAAAATATACAAAAAATTGTCGATACATTATTCAAAAGTATACATTTTTTTTTCTTTTTGAATATTTTTGTAAATTTCCAAGATATAGTTCAAAAATATTAAAAAGTATTCCAAAAGTTTGATAGAAAATGTTTTAGTAACAAATTTTGAATATTTTGTTCATATTTTTTGGCATATATTTTTTTTGTTAATCTTTTTGATACAAAACTAATTTTTAAAATATATATTTCTTAATTAAATTTATATTTTAAATATTTTTGAATAACTTTGACAGAAACTTTTGTAAATTTTCAAGATATAATTTTTGAAATATTTTGATAAATTTTAAGATATTATTAAAAATATATTTAAAAATATGTAAAAAGTTCTATTTAAAAATTGCATTATGGTACGGATTTTCTTAAAACAATTATGTCAAATAATATTAAAATATACTTCTTACGTCTTCTGATTTGACTTTTCAGAGTCAAACTGGTTCAACTTACCTTGAATGGTTTTTGGTTTGTTATATAATACTTGATAAAGCTTATATCAATAAAAAATACACTTAAAATCCAATCCTTCATATACTTTGCATCAATTATTATGCAACACACGCGAAAAATAGTTAAGGTCAAAGTTGAATCTGTTTGACTATGAAAAGTCAAACTGGACACTTCTTTTAGGACGGAAGTAATATTCAAAATATAATTTGTATTAAAAAAATTAAATTTTCGTCAAAATTTTAACAAAAAAAGTTTTAAAAAAAGTTATGTCAAAAAACATTCATAAAAGTTTTGTATAATTTTTTTGTCAAAACTATATTTGAATTATATCTTGAATATTTAAAAAAATATAGAAAAGAATTTTATGTATATTTTCAAATATTAATTTTTTTATTATTTATTTTGTAAATTAACTTACTTCAAATTATATTTTGAAAATTTTAGATGATTCTTTGAATATGTTTTATTAAGAAAATTATTAATAATATTAATTTTATATATATATATATATATATATATATATATATATATATATATATATAGAGTCGATTCTAGAGAAAAGTGTAATTAGAGAGAAAGTGAGAAAAAAGTTATAGGGACGAGTTTGATAACAATGGAAAGATCGGGGTGAAATATGAAAATAAAATAAAATACAGCGATAAACCACACACACACACTTTCTCGGATCAAACACACACACACACCACACACACCATACGCTTTCTATCTCTCTAATCAAACACACCAAACAAACAATTATGATCAAATCCGATAAAACACATTCAAATCGATTAAATCACACCATTTTTTTCGATCATCATAAAAATGGCGAAAAAAGACTCGGGAGCGTAAGTGCACTAATTTTATGTATTCGATCATCACTGTGATATTTTTTTTTGTTTTTGTATTATTAATCTTCTAATTTAATGTATTTCGATTTAAACAACTCGCATAAGTCTACGAACACCGGAGAAGAACAAAAGAATTGAAGATAATCAAGCGAATGTAAAATTATAAAGTCTATTGTTTAATGCATCACCAAATTTTAAAAGCACACCAAGCGATTGTTGAAGCATCCGTGTTGATAAGTTGGAATGAGGTTAAATTTGTTAAATTAGAAAATTTGTTATAATGATGTTAAATTTTAGTGCATCCGTGTCAAAATGTGTTAATAATGTGTTATAGCATCAATTGAGTTAGTATGAACACTTTTAACATGGATATTAGGGCATCAAAATGAATGTGTGTTAAAAATTAGGGCATCAAATGCATACGTGTTAAAAGTTAGGGGCATCAAATGCATATGTGTTACAAAATTAGGGCATCAAATGTATGATTACATTATATGTATTTAAGTGGATCAAATTATGCATTGGAGCATCCGTATGTATGACTATATCGATCTAAAGAGTTATCGAAGCATATGAATGTATGATTAGTTTGAATAGAAGTTTTATGTTGTATTATCATCTTTTATGTTTAGAAAAATTCATTTCATTCTTGTGTTTTACTTTTTCGAGGGTTATGATATTAGTTCTCATAACTAATTACCACATAGTGTGCAATTCATGGAAGGTGGGTAGCCATTGATGGTCAAGATTTTGAACCAAACCAAGAGAATTGAATTAAATACACTTCTAATTCGGTACTTAATAGAAATTTGGAAATTGGGTTGGTGGGCAATGGGTCAAAGCGGCTAGTTATTTATTATGGTTCAAAGCAGGGGCATAATCACAGGCGACATTTTGTGCGACTTATGACCCGTTTGGCGTGGTCAACCTTTTGACAATAGGTGTTTTAGAAAGGTGTGGGTAGAATGTGCTAGTGTCTTTCTTTGCTAAGATGATTTTTTAGCGAGTCATTATTTGAACCAATGTTACGCTTTCTGCAAACTATCCTTCATGAGCTCTTGCAAATATGGCAAAAACATTACAATGTGCAAAAAAAGAGCACTTTTTCGTCTAAAATTTATTTCTTTTGGAAATTGCATTTTTTTTCTAGTTAACCATTTAAATTTTGGTGGTTTCTTTGCGATATAAAGCCATTTAGCTATCATGTTAATAGCATATCTACATGTAGAAAAATCTTGGTGTTTTCTAAAATACATTACAGTTAGATTTAGCATCTAACACAAAAAAAAGTGTTTATCTTTTTTCATCTAGTATAGTGACTTTTAAGACTTGCTGAGTATACCAATCTCTATTTTTTTAATTATATCATATAACTATTACTCGAACTTGGTTTTTTAATTTGTTGTTATAGGAGGTTTTAGACTACTAAACATTTCTTCTCGATTACATAATATTTTTTTAAGTGCATCAACATATATCTTGTAAGTGCATCTGTATGTATTTTTAAGTGCATCAATATATATCCTGTAAGTGCATCTGTATGTATTTTTAAGTGCAACATTCACGTGATCAATATTCATTCGATTGTGCTCATTCACATTCTTGGTAACTCACGAAGGGTGCCACCTACTATTAGGCGTTGCTTTAGCCATGAAGTGAAGATGAGACTTTTGACCGAAGAGCAGAGAGTTGAAGGCGTTGCTTCCGGATGTAAGTAAGAATATTCTTTTCTTTTATTTCTACTTATAGAGTCTAGATTCCCGAATCAATGTACATGCAATGACATTGAAAGTGCAGGAGATGATAATTTTTCGTTGTAGATGTCTAAAGAGGATCTTGTAAAAGATGTGGTTGGACAAACATCTGGTTTCAAATATGATATTATACACAAATTCAAATATGTAAAAGTTAAAATGTACTAAATCACGCTACTTAAATAAGAGTAGTTTTTTATTTGGGCAATACAACTTATGCGTTTAGTGCATGCATTTGTTGGACTTATTAAGGCATCTGTTTGCATATTTAATGCATCCATTTGCATGTTTTAGAGCATCTACTTGGACATATTAGTGCATCTATCTGTATTGTAAGAGTTTTGTTAAATATGTTTTTATCATTTTAAAATCTTATGTATGAATATTAATATATGTTTTTACTGTTTGCAGTCTGGTTCTCATGCTTATGCAAGTGAGTCCTCAGAAAGCATCCTGAACATTCCTAAGAGGGTAAGTGGTGCTCTTTATATATCATGCTTGTTTTTAGAGCAATCTATAAAGTGTTTATATCAAGAAAGGTTTTGGTATTGCTACAAAGATATTTCCTGCAGTACTTTTTTTGGTTCTATAAGCAATAAGCCTTGTACCCTAAACTAGTTGCTGTTGCGCTACAAATGAAAGAAAAAGTTTTAAAATCTTAAATACCCGGATACATATTTTTTAGATGAATTCCCAAGGGTTCTTTGACATGAAGATGTCCTCCCACTCCCTTATATTATCTCTCCTCACTTCTGCTATCTATGTCCGATACAAGTTTCTTCTTCCAAACCAGTGACTTTAAAACTTAAGTTGGAAATGTCCAGTTTTCTTTATTGTGTTCTTTGGTGCAGCTTTCTCATCAAGCATTACCACACCACCTTGTCTCATATCATATTTCAAATCAAATCTCCCATTGGTGACGCACATCTACCTCAATACACATTTTTTCACCCGATTATTCGCATGTGGTTTTATGTTAATAAATAAAATAAAAATGAGTATGATGATATTTGACCTAGGCAGAAGGTAAGTAAAACTTCTATTATGGAGGGTAACAGGTTTAGTGTATGTGTTATTATTGAATTAAGTCTATATTGGTATTAGACTGCCTTTATTACGATGGTCCGAATAATTTGTGGCAAAATGGGTCGCGTTTCACATAGTCATGTAAATTGATGTGTCTTATTTTGGTGCATACATTAGCAGTTGGTGCATCCATTAGCAGTTGGTGCATCTCGATATGATTGGTGCATCGTTATGATTAGTACATCTGATTATGATTGGTGCATGTTAACGATTGGTGCATATTACGATTCGTGCATCTATTATGATTTGTGCATCTATTATCATATGCGTGCATATGTTAACTGACAGACTGGTGATATGTTGACAGATTGCCAAGTTGGTGAAAGAAGAGGAGTACGTGGACCAACCTGAAAATCATGTCATCCCCTTTGTAGTAATTCTAGATCACCTGCAGGTCCATAATGTCGATTTGTCACACTTAAGTTTTGGAAGCATTGGGGTGAACCTGAATGCGTTTATCTGGAACGTCATATGTTGAGCATCCTAAAACTATGTATGACTTCCTAGAATCATTTCCCATTGTTCTTACTTTTGTTTTTATTACTTTTCATAATTCAAGTTTCTTTTGCAGAAATCGTGAGTACTATAATGACGGGCCTACAAGAACATTAGAGAGCGATCTGGTTTAAAGAACAAGAGATGAGAGTTATAATTTACCTTTAGTTTCACAAGTACTATGCGACTATTCTGCAACAGGATGTAGACACAAGCTCATTGTTGGCAGCAAATGGTCATCATGCCAGAGAATCTGATTTGTCATACGGTTTTAGTTAATCCATGCCTACTAGGTATGCCAACTCGATGTATTTAATCAACAATCCGACCATATCTATTTTTGAGTACGACACTAAATCTAATTATTTATATTTACATGATGTATTATTTAGCACTTTTTACTTTTGGAAAACATTAGTTCTTAGATATATGACTAAGGTTAGGGGGTGTATGGGTTAGCTTATCTAGTTGGCTTATGGGATTATCTGATCTTGGAAAAGCTGATAAGCTCACATTCTAAGCTTATTAACTGAACCTTATGGTTTTTCTGTTTAAACTACCTTTAAAATTTGAGATTTTTGACTTCTGACTTCTACAAAATAAAATAAGCCCATAAGATGGCTGAATAAGCTAGATCCAAACACCCCCTTAAAGAGTTGAAGTTTTGTTAAATTTGCATAAAAAGTCAAACATATTTTCTACCTCATTGTGAAAGGTTATCTTTGAAATACTAAAACATGTCGATAACAAGCGATTAATTATCCTAGTTACTACTTTAACAAGGAGAAGAGCTCAAGGTGGTCCAAAGTCTTAACTTGTAGAATCTACTAAAATGCTTATTTTCCATGATCGTGTTTTTTTAATAATGTTCTAATTGTAATTATACATAACCACATCAGCCATCTGGGTTTTGTACAATCTACTAAAATGCTTATTAATGATAATGGGTCAATTGTGTGCAAGAGAAAAACCTGCTATTTTGGACATTCAATGGCATTTACAAAGAACGAAGTAGTAATTGCAGAAGTTGGAATTGGCTGCTGGTGACACTACTGCTAAATTTTTGAAAATTGAAGTATTGGAGGTATGTATTTCACATCAACTGGTCTTCTTTTTTACTACGTTTTCTTCGTATAGATAAAGTATTTAAGGTTTATTTCCCAGGAATTTGAAAAGTCAAATGATGAAGAAACTGCAGGGCTCTCGGGATCTCGAGTTGCATCTATAGTTGCTCAACTGAAGAGGTCTCAAAAGCGTGTGAGGAACGAAAAGGTCCAAGATCCCGCAACTGTGTTAAGAAAGAAGTCGGGAAGATGGACGATCTAATGAACTTGAATATGATGGTTTAAAGTGTGTTATGTTGTGTAAAATGTTCACTATAGTGCTTTTTTAAGACACAGGAATGACTTTATGTTGTATAGAAAACATTGTATATCTAATTTGATCGATTAAATTTTAAATCGGAATAAAAAGTAAGTCATCTTATGCGTACATGTGCGAGAAAAAAATATTTCACTCATGGTGGCTATTTGACATTAGTAATAAGAAAGTTTAAAAGTTACAAAAACAGCCCTTGACAAATTAAAAAGTAACAAAGAAGCCCTTGAGTTGGGAAGGAAAAAAAAGGAGGGAAGGAGGGAGATCCAATGGATGAGATCACTTCTCTAAACTTTCTCTTGAGATCAACTTTTAAATGATCCAATCTCTATATATATATATATATATATATATATATATATATATATATATAGGGAACTTTCTTTTCAGAACTCATATAAGTGTGAGCACCGGCAGAACTCTTATACACCATTCAATAATAGTAAAATTTTCTCAAAATATTGTTCGTGGTCTATTTTAATAGATCGAAATACAAAGACTTTCACTGAATTCATTGTAGATTTGTGTACAAGTGGATTTTATAAACATAGTTAAATTCTCTCAATTATCGTTCATGGTCTTATTTTATGGATCGAAATATAAAGACTTTCAATGAATTAGTTGTAGATTTATGTTTGTATTAAAGATCATTTCATAAAATTACATTTAATAATATAAACATAAAATAATTTACCAAAATTTGATTGGTTTAGGTTAAAGTTCTCACATTTATATGAAGAAAGTTACACTATATATATATATATATATATATATATATATATATATATATATATATATATATATATATATATATATATATATATATATATATATATATATATATATATATATATATATATATATTTGAATATTTTTATAGAAGTTTTGAGTAAATTTTGCAATTCAAAATGTATTGTGAATATTTTAGAATAGCTTTTATTAATAAAGTTACCACAAATATTAAAATTAGAAATATAAAGAAATTAAAAAATAAAATAGGACTAAATCCGTTATACTTCATATATCACGAGACCATACTTTTAAACGTAAGAGGATATTTATGTTATTTCAATGATCTAAACCTTCACTTGACGGTCAAACTAATAGAAATATTGATCAAGAGACCAAACCCGTTACGGGTCAAAACCATAGAGAAAAGATCCGGGAAAATTTTTTTATGAATCATTTTCGTTAAACCCGACAAATCACATGAACCATGTAAGTAATTAACTCTAAAAATTTTAAAGTAATTCTAACTTTCGAGAAGTTATTTGCCTATCATCAAAGACTACCAATGATATAAGGTTATGTCCAAAAATAGACAAAATACTTTCTTATATTTTCACATCTAGGTAACCTACGTTGTAAAATACAATTATCACCATTATAACTTTTGATATTGTTCCAAACTTAGAAATTTCATCACATTTCTTGGTAGATTACTTTTTGATAAAAAATAATGTCACATCATCTTTTATTTTATTTTAAATACCTACTTAAACTGAAATGACGAACATGCCACTGTCTTATTCTCCTTTTTATCTTTTATATGAATCTAAAACGTATGATTTGATTCTTTATTATCTTACAAACAATCACTTCTTTATTACCACATTTGATTTAAATGTCTCACCACATAACAATCACTTTAATTATCTCACCACGTAACATATATTGAGTAATTAGGCTACCGCGCATTGCGACGGAGCTAAGTTATGTTTGATATTTGTTATGAATTATTTTTGGTATCTGCCGCATTGTGATGAAGCCATTTTATAATATGCTAATTTGGCAATAATAATATTGCTTCATATTTTATGTATTTTGATAAGGTTTTAAAAGGTACCATTTTGAGGGGTCGTTTAAGTCCTTATTTGATCACTTTTGTATCCGTTATTGCTTAATATCGTTCCTTTTCACTTTTAGGTCTCTTGAAGGCAAAATCTTTGGAATGGCACTTATTTGGACGAAAAGGCGCGAATATATGAAGAAAATGGCCAAAGTCGAATCGAGACACTCAAAGTCTTGAAAGTAGGCGGCGGTGTCGGTGTTAGTTGCGGCGCCGTCGGAGGATTTTGTGACGATCTGTGGCCAAATACCCTATTTTCAAGTGACGACGTCGGGCTTTAAAAGAGTAGCCGTTGCTACTCGGGCGGCCTAGATGCAACCAGACGGCGTCGAAGTCAAGAGACGGCGTCACGGACATAAGGTGGCGCCGTCGCAAGGTTAACGTGGCCAAGACGAAACCCTAATGACGGCGACACGACGGCGTCACGAAACATAAGGTGGCCGTCGCATATGTAATCTTATATATAGAATCCGAATTTTTCGTTTTTAGAGAGTCTTTTGGGTGAAAACCTAAAACCGAACCTAAGGTGTCTTGTACAGTATTTTAGGGTTTTAAACCCTATCTTACATCAAGATAAGTATTTACTTCATCAATTCAATTATGTCTTTGATTGTTTGTGTGTATGCTTGCATGTTCTCCATGTCCGCTAATTTATTTGTGTGTTTGCTTAGGAAGTATGAAACTTAATTATTGAATATTGATTGGTTGTTTCTTATCTTAGTTGATCAATGATCTAGTAATGCGATAGGTCATTCGTTGTGTACTTAATGCTTGATTCATCTTTGTGAACCTTAGAATATGATTACCGAGTAGTTGTAGGCTAAATTATCCAAAGAGTGCCTTAGAGTAAGAGTTTATCATCCTAGTGGGTTTTGTAGGCGAGACCCTTTGGTAAGTTCAAAGAGTTGGGAGAAAGCATACCCTACAACTTTAGACACACAACGCAACTAAGAATAAGGACGTGACAACTCAACCATCAATAGGAGATAATTAAGGAGTAGTACAACCTAAGTAAACACATCTTTAAACTATCATACGAGCACACATTAATTAGACATAGACTCCCACAACCTTAGTTTAGATAATTAGATAATAGTAGAGTAATCGGTAGAAATACCAACCCCCAAATCCAATACCGAGATTCGTACCTTTCCATTTCATAAAACATAAAATACAAAAATAATCTTCCTCAACCTTAACCTTAGCGTAGTAACTTCTTACTAGCATTCCTATTCCCTAGAGAGCGATATCAATACCGTGGCTTACCCTAATTACTACACTACAACGATTAGGTTCACTGCCTAGGGTGTTATAAAACTTGCTCGAAGAAAAGGAAGTTTCCTTGACCCCGAACGACGCGTGTAGCGTTATCATATTTTAAATTATAACTAATAGTATATTGAAGTTGATACTTTTTTTTGGTATAAGTGAGAGATTTTGTTCTAAATATTTTATTATCAATGTGTCGAAGTTTAAGGTTTTATGCTAGTACAACTGTATCGTAAATACATTCATAACTAAAAGTTTAGATTCTATATAACGACATCAAGACCAAAAGCTACTGTAGTCCACAACTACCAATGACTAAATCACTTCACTTCACTTCATTTTCACAGTTGAGGGGGATCTAATTACTAAAAATACCAGTAAATGCTTTATCTATGTTGTTGCTTGCAAAACATGTTGTTCGCCCACATAATTGACTTTATTGTTGTCCAGGACTTTCTATTTTAGGTGTCACTACTGAATTTGTTGTTTCACCTGGAAGGACAGTTTTACTCCGTAATACACATATCCTATCTACTTTAGATTTACATATGACATAGCTTCTCATCTTAGGAACCATAGCTTGTGATCCTTTTGCTACATATATGTGAGCTAAAAAATCTGAAGCTAAATTGGTCTTCTTTATTCTCTCTATCATATATTGGAGTATAATTTTTGGTTGGTTCTTAATTAACACAAAGTACAATATATAGAATCTTTCAAGAGTGTTCTAGATTCTTGGTTAGGCCCATCAATAAATAACTAACCAATAATAAAGCCCAAAAGCTTTCTAATAAAAATCTTCTAATACTCCCCTTCGCTTGAGCGGAGAGGATCACACACTCAAACTATTACGAAACTCTTCAAAACATGAAAGCGATAACCCCTTGGTGAAGATGTCGACATCTTGGTAGCGTGATGGCACATGAAGAACACGAACGGCTCGAGAAACCATATCACAAACAAAATCTATATGTATCTCAATGTGTTTAGTCCAGCGATCTTGAATAGAATTAGCGATCAAATAAATGGCACTAACATTATCACATTAGAAAAGAGTGACGAGATAATCGTGGTGTATGAATCTCGTAAAGAAGATTACAAGTATATAACTTGATTATTGAGTTTAATTAGTGAATTGAGAGGTTAGGGTTTATGAACCTAATTTGGGGAAATTGGGTAAAGATGTTTACAAGCTAATTAAAAAAGTTATAATAATTATGGGTTAAGTTTTATTGATTTAACTTAGTAATTTATGGGATTAATTATCATATAATCATTATATGATTATGTGATAATTAGGGGTGTTTAAGGAGGAGCTATGGTTGTAGTAATGATGGTATAGTTAACTGATTACGTGTTTATGCTTATAGTGATTTGGCTTAGATTTCTAGAGTGGAGAATGATGATGTAGAATATGATGTTCTTGATTTCATTATCTTGGAATCAAGGTAAGTAAACCAGTTATAAGATGATATTATATGTTTTCATCATATTATGTGTTATATGATTATATGTTAAGGTTATGAAATGTATGTGTGTATGTGAAAGTGTGTTTGAGACTAGTTTGGCATAACTAGTTATGAAGAGTTAGACAAGGGTGATTTAGGCTAAGGTATGTTGATACTATGACCTATAAGGATTCTTGATGTTTTAAGTGATTTAAGGTATGTGTTAATGTTTAATGATTGTAAAGGATTAACGGGTTGTGACGTGTAATGTGTGAATGATTATGATATTATGTTATAATCGTTTTACTTAATAATCCTTGTGCTTATGATTTAGATGTTTACCATGTTTTTAGGTTCTCATGATAAGCCGGTAAATCTTGGAATAAGGCTTAAGGATTGTTAGTGCGGAAGGTTAGAAGGTTGGTAAGAAAGTAGGAGCTTAGGTAGATACCGAGCTCAAGCCAATGTTTTATTCCTGGAAGTCTTAAATGGTTTTAAAACTTGTCGTCAAGTGTCAAGGTACATGTTATGGTCGTTGAAGTAATAGGGTCGTCAATCGGCATGTTATAATATGGTTTAAGTGTTTATGGTCATGTTTAAGGGAGTGTTTGGAATAATGTGTATTTATATCCATTTTGGGTTGTAAACGGGTTAATGACTATGAACATAATTTATTATGTTAAGTTAATGATTTCTGGAAGGTTTGAAGTAATTCGAAAGTGGTAAAGGTTGTATGTAATGAAATAGGTCAAAACAAGTATTTTACATAATACCCATCGTTTTGAAAAGTACTATTCCGAAGGTCAATTGGTTATTATTTATGCATGGAAAGGATATATATGAGATCTTAATAACTTTTGGAAGTTTTCGTGTCTTTCTGAGTAATAGAAGTTGTTTTCTGGAAAATGGGTCAAAAGTGCATAAAAGAGATATGCGGAAAAAGAGGTGTTTGGAACAAGGTCCTTTTTAACCCATTTTGGGTCAAACGAGTCAAGAATTTTGGAAAAACAATTTATATGGTTAAGTATTTGAAAAGTGGTTAAAATAGTTGCAGAACTAGTTGGATAACTAGTCGGAGTCAGTTTTCAAAAATCATATCTTTAAACGGTAAATAAATCATGGGTGGCACCCGAATTTCGAAGGTAATTGAGTCTAGTTTTATTTAAAATACTCTCGAGGTCTGAATTTTTATAGATTTTTGTCAATGGTCAAAGAGTAAGCAGTATGTCCGTTAAAGTTGGGTCGTTTCCGTAGTCTTTGGGATAAATGGACCTTCATTAATACACTTGATATAATAAGGTTCCATCGATCAAATAGCAAAGCATCGCTTTTCCATTTGTTAAATTTACCAACTTCAAGTCTAGGGCAGCTTTTGAATAAGCTCCACCCTTTTGTCGACTAGTTGGGGTACATCAATTTCGACCATTAGGATCACGATTTAAAAGCGTTTTAGGCGGCTTAAAAAGAGGTTTTATAATCACCCTTGCTCTGATACCACTTGTTGTTCCCTATTTACTATCGTATAAAACAATCAAGTACTTAAAATAAACTAATAGTGAATCAATGGTGAAATGACATAAGTAAAACACATGCGATAAATTTTCAACAATATTCTTTATTAGAAATCAATCAAAAGAATACATTACCCAAGTACTTGCGGAATAGTACTTGGGATTGAAATGACAAAGGGTTGTAACTCACTGAAGCTCGGGCTAAGTCCGAGCACAACTACAATGGAACCATTGAGCTATCTCGGGGGTGAGTTGTATTTGGAGGAGTGAAAGATGGCTTTGTGTGTGTGTTTTACAATTCACAAGCTTAAATCTTTCACTCCATCACTTATGCTATTTATACAAGTATGAGTTTTAACTTTATCCTAAGTGACAATGACAAGATCTGAGAAGACAAAATCTTGATGTATTTGTCTCTGCATTCTAAAACTATATTAAGTAAGAGACAAGGTGCTTTCCATAAGTCGGTGATGACACCGAGCACGATAGTTAGTCATTCGGGGAAAGTTGACTTTGGTTGATAAGGACTTCGTCTTATCTCGATTCAAACTTGTCCCGCCTTATCCGCTCATTCTTGATCTTCATTGCCTTGGTCTTCTACTTGATCATCTTGATGTAAGTAGGTGGTGAGGAGTATAGGGATTGATGAGTTATTGTCATCACTCCTTTGAATCCACCATCTTCTTCTTGACTCGATCTTCACCCTTAAGTTCCGCCTTCGGTGGAGAGACTTCTTCTTCGCCTCTTCGAGTATCTCGAAGATGGCTCACCGAGACTATGCACTCGGTGACTGTTTGTAATAGATTGGTTTTCACTTACACATCAAACCATAACACAAAGTGGGCGTATAAGTGGAATTCTAGAGAGAAAGTTAGAGGTTTAGGGAACTTAGTGAGAGAAAGTGAAAGATATTATTATAGCTCCAACTCTCTACCTTGGGAGGTGAGAGTATTTATAGTCTTACATAAAGCGCCACACAACGGGTCATGGATCGAGGCATCTGGTGGGTAAAGACCCGTCCAGTCCTCCACGGTGTTACTTAACTAAATACTACTTAAGATAAAATAACTATGACTACGAGCTTTCTAACGATTACATATACTTGAGGTGACCGACTCTTTAATACTTGGAATTTCTAATTCTAACAATCTCCCCTAAGGAGGTCACCTCAAACATATACTAAAATTACATTGAATACAAACAGATATTACATTAACAATTGTTCTTGCATTCTTCATGTAGTACTTTGCTCAAGCTCGTAGTCATTGATTCTTCTCATTGCATGTTTGGTTACTCCAAGTGGAGGTCTTTCTTGATCCACGTGATAATAAATTTGAGCGATTTTGAGATCATCACCGCTGCTAAAATCTCGAGACATCCATTGTGGTGTTGGTATTATATGATGTTGTGACATTAGGACCGACATGCTCACATTCGGATCATGAAATCTTCTCATCGAGTAACTAAGCTTTCGTTGATTCATGATATTGGCGGAAAGCGAAGCATGGAGTGAAAATATCGAGTCATTGATGCACTTATCATGATTTCTTGAGAGATGAATGTATTGTGTGAGCATGCGGCTATGGATTGACCGCTTCATTACGATCAAGCGCAAATGTCGGGCGTACACGATACTGTGATTAGCAATAAAGCGTACATAAAGTGTCTTTGACCACTTTAGTTGAATTGAGGTACACGGCCCACGGTTCCCGTTGATCGATACAAATCTTGCTGTGAGAGGAAAAATTCGAAGAATTTCCTTGACAGGTTTCGCAATGCTCTAGTCGTTCTCAAACCGAACGTCTCAAAGAAGACAACACGGAGTGAGTGAACCGGTAATTTAAGTCCATCGATTGATGAAAAGAGATTTGAAAAGCAATCGTGTATTTTCAATAGAAATTGTTTTGCAATACAACGAAGGTTTTATTGAAAATCAATTATCAATCATAAAAACACCTTTTGATTTGAAAAATTAGTACACGGTCGATGTGCTATAGCAAAGAGTATTTAAGCACAAAGACCGGTTTTCAAAGGTATCCGTCAATCCATAACTCGAACCGTGATTGATTCAAAGATTGAATCTCCCATTGTTTCATTCGGTTGTCACATGGTTGATCTATTGATTAGATCTCACATGCCACCTACGAGGAGCTTGTTTGATGTTGGCTCGAAGGCTTTCCATCTTCATTGTGAATATGTTTGCATATCACTCGGATGTTCGCAATACCACAAGGATATTGCGAGGACTCAAGATATAATCTCTCTTTCCACATAGTGTGAAGCAGAGAGTCTTCATTGAAAGTGTCCTAATGAGATTTATAGATGATCTCGTGGCTCTAGACTCAATATGTGCATATTTGGATCCTGTGTGGGAGACTAGGGAGAGGGTCTCCTTCTTCAATATCAACAATCTCTAAGAGAAAGTCGATAGATAATGCTCGGTTCCCGTGAGAATGAAACAAGCCCTTTAAGAGGAACTTGAGTGGTTTGGAAAGTTGAAGTGCGGTCGTCCTTTGGGTCCATGACGTCTTGTCTTCAATACCGATGTTACCATCGGTAGCATATGAATTGAACCCGGTTTACGCCCTAAGGTTGAATAAATGGAGGCTATTTGTTTTCACCTTTTCTCATTCAATTCTTTTAATTCTTCAACCTTCATTGCTTACCGAGACTTCATAGCTAGAACCTTGTTGGGTTTATTCCAAGACTAGCTCGGTCTCGATCCGCACTCTTCCCGTATCTCATTTTCTCCTTTTATCATCATACCTAAGAACTCTACACTAACTAGTGGATAGTCCTGGTAGATCCCTCCAGATTCGGAGGATCATGGGAACCAATACCTAACCTTATCATCCTTATATCACCGTACATAAAGTAAAGTTGGTCGGTCTATTTGGTATTGTTCATCCGCCATTGAAACCAATTGAAAACCATTAGAAAATCAATCCGAGATACTTGTGATATATTATCAAAACATTTTGTACTGAATTGTTGTTGATATTTTAGAACAAGTGCTCCCCCTCAACATGTGCATCAAATGTTAAAAAAATTGTTTTGCACACGGAGGCAAGAGGAAGAATTAACTTCTTTGATTACCATTTTCTAAAAGATATCAACATCACTTCCCAAATCGAATCAAGTAGATAAAGCATTTTGGGGAAGGATGAGATTTTCATGATTTTGCTCCCCCTCAATATGTGCTTCTAGGTTTGAAAAGGGTTTTGCACATACTAGAGAGAACCTGCACATTGAGATAAGTGATCATGTTTCAAATCATGGGTTTAAGATAGATGCTCCCCCTCAACATGTGCATGGAAAATTTGAAATCGTTTGTCACATGTGGGAAGGATAGCATGTACATCCTTATAAAACTATTTACCGAATTATCAGTTTAAATCCAATTTAAATCACACATTCTCCCCGATCACAATTATCAAATCATTTGAGATTTGTGATCTCTTATTGATTTAAATTGATTTTGAAAGCTTTAAGGGAATTGTGACTTGATTATGAAAGCGTTTTAAGCGATAAGGATCGGATTTAAAGACTTTAAACTCCATTGGTAAAACATGCATGAATATCTTTTGAAAACAATTTAATGCCAAATAACTTTTAATTTAATTGAAATCATTCTCTATAACAACCCGTAAAATTTCGGATTATTATAATAATATTTATTACGCCAAAAAATTCAAAACAATTATTTTCTAACAAAATGCCAATATCTAAAATTTAAACCGAGAGGTCATCTCATTTCCTTAGAAATAAGACACCCGCTTGTCCACTATGTATCCGTGATAATAAATGTGAAATTTATTATTGTCCAAGTTAAAATTAAAGCATACATAAGCTTAATCCATTAGTTATTCCAGATACCGCAAATACAGTAGCATACAAAACTAAAAATAAATACTAAGATAAGAGAAAATACACTTTTATCAATCATTAATGATTTACTAAAGAAAACGAGAAGTTATCTCGTGAGTTTAGAAAGTCACGACATCGCACGCATACCGACACCAAATTAATAACGGCAAACATTTATAATCAAATTTCAACGTAATAAACATACCATATTATTACGCTTAGAAATCGCTTCCAAAAATATAATTTCTATATCTTTCGGATACCGGAAGGTACGCTTACTCGAAGATTCAACAAAACA
Organism: Chrysanthemum lavandulifolium; assembly: GCA_022545495.1. Lineage (NCBI taxonomy): Eukaryota > Viridiplantae > Streptophyta > Magnoliopsida > Asterales > Asteraceae > Chrysanthemum > Chrysanthemum lavandulifolium. Next base: position 187,224,026 of record CM040239.1, on the reverse strand, counting down.
CGGGTACAATTATACGCCTTAACACTTAATAATAAAACAAAGATAATCCTATCTCACTTATATCCTTAGCCGCCCATTTGTTCTTCACTTCTCCTTCCTTTTTCGCTTCTTCCAAAACTAAGAATCAAAAGAAGCTTGTCTCCTTTCTCTTTAGTCATCATGATCCTCACCACATATTGCGCCACATAATCTACCCTAGGCTACCACAAGGAGACACTTTCGGAATTCGAGATAGGACAAGAGCAAGAAAAGTAGTATCTCCCAAGTTACTATCATCCAAGAAAGCTAGGAGACTCCCTTTCCTACTCCTTCACCTATACAAGGTCAAGTTTCTCAAGAGTTTTCATTCAATTCCTATCAATCGAAAATTAGGGTTCCATCATATCAAGGGCTTTTGAAAATTGATAGAGGGTTTTGTAGTTGATACATAAGGAAGCCATTCAAGTTGTCAATTGTTCTAATTCGCTCCCAGTCCTCTCCAATAGAGTTTTTGGTCTTTCGGTGTTCATATACTCAACCCACGAAATTTAATGTAAGGATATTCTCTTGATATCTTGTTAAGTTGTAAACCCATTTATTCAAATTCTGAACATGTTTTAATTCGAAAGTTAATTATGAACTTGAGGTCATATTATTGAAGGTTGAAATATGAAAAGGATTGTTGCTTGTTAATGTTACTGTTGTTGTTGTCGCATGTAGTAAAAAGAGCCAGAAAAGGAAAACATGAAAATATGCATTAGACTTAATTGGTAATCGGCTTATTATGGGTTCTCAACTTAATTCCTAGCTTAACCGATTAGGGTGTCCTAACTCATCTCCCCGGCTTAGCTTGTCTCACTTACCTATGTTATTCGGATTACATCCTTACTTATGGCTCTGGCTTGTTCATGGTTAAGTATCGAGATGTGCCTCGACTATGAACATGCCCACTCGAAGGGCAACTGTCTTGCTTGCCATTGGTTCAGGTCGTATCCAAGATAATTCTTCAACCGAGTAAGAAACCCTGTGGGTCTCAAATTCAGATTTATTTTCGGGTCTTTTCTTGTATCTATAGTATTTATTCTTGTACAAACCAGGCCGCCCATAGGACCGTAAGGGTGTGGTTTAGATCACTCACTCAAGACGGGTCATACCCGGCTGATCGCAGGTCGAAACCTCAGGGTGCTCCTGAGAAGTGTTGGTCGATTCTTGTTCACGTCTTTGGGTACGTTTTGGATTACTTAAGCTATCACCCGGGTTGCTTGTTTTAACCTTAATCTATTTTCGAGTCAAATAAACATGTACCAAGTTGTTGGTTTGAAAATCACAGCATACATATTTAGAGTGTTTTCAAGCTATTAGTGTGCATTTGGGTTTGCCATTTGTGTCGCGGTTGTCCTCTTCGAATCACACTATAGTTACTATACGCAAGTTCAAGCAGCCAAACATAAGGGATGCGCTCGGTTAGTGTCGTAGTCACAAGCTCGAAAAGTTTGTTTGGTTAGAAGTCTAGCGTCAAAAACTGCTTTTGAAACTTAGTTGCAAAATGTGTCCAGGTTTAATAAGTGTGTGTGTATAACCGGGCCACAGCCCTCTGATCCATCAAGTTAATGGGCCTCAACTCACTCCAACTTTAAAAAGGGTACTCTTAGCTTCTGAAAGTAAACAAAGGCTTAACCAAATATTCAAATAAGAGTATGTGTATTGGGCTGAAGCCCATCTATCACAAGGGTCCGTTTGGCATAATCTTTGGGCATGACCACACTTTTTCTTGTCTATTTAGCGTCCGCTTGGTATATCACCACCAGGTATGATACGTGTACCGCCTCGAGTTTGTCCTAACATATTTCACGACCCATGTTTCTTTCTCAACTCGACACATCAATAACACACGACTATTCCATTTGTAGTACGACACTTAAATCATATCGACTTTAATGAATACGGAAACCATTTGAAAACAAAGATGACAAGATAATGTTTTTTTTTTACATACCTCAACAAGTAATCTATACGAGTAACTAAACGTTTTTATTAGAAACCGGATTATAAACTTCATATACAACTTTTGACGTTAGTCAAACCACTTAAATAGAAAATTTCACTCAAATTATACTACCTTCCTATAACTATATAAACTACTTTTACAATTCATACACGAGATATACTCCATGTAAACTTATACTTCCAATTATACATATTTATATATATAAACCACGTCTTATATATATACATAACTTTTCGAAAACTATTATTAATTGGATACATTCGAAAATCCATGTTGTATTTTATTAATTCATGAAACACATAAATTAAAGTTACGACTTAATTCTTTTGATACATGAAATATATAACACACGTATATATATAAACTCTTCTCACCGCCAATGTCTCATAATAAATGTACATACCTTCCAGACATCGTCATCGGTTATCAACAAACCAAAGTCTTGTTTATCCTTGATATCTTTCCTGCGTGTACCCTCCCAAGTATTATCAATTGGTCATCATTAAACTAAAGTCGAAATCCTTCCTTGAGGTTCTTTCCATATTATCCTTCATGAGCCGAAATCCATCCAAATCTTGCAAATGGTTTTAAGATAAATGAGGCTACACAAGCAACAACAACAACAACAATAAACATTTTATAAAGTTAGTTAAACTTTATCGAGTCTTAAACATAAAGACTAAATTGTCGTATTAATTAGGTTTGCGTCTCGAGCTGCACTATCACTCCTTGATTTAATTCCCTTTAGACTTCATATTGCACATTGCCAAGGTGAGTTTCATAGCCCCTACTTTTAACCGCTTTATACTTGTTTTGGGGAAGATACATGCTCATTTTACTTAAATCATTTTACTTGTGCATTCCATGCATACTATGCTTTTTCACATGTTTAAAGTTTTCATCATACATAGATGTTTTATAGAGCATACCAAAATGTTTGACCTAGAATATTACGCAGCTTAGCCTAAGTCCTTGGATCCCAAATTGCCTCTTCATGAACCGTCAATTCCTGCTGGAAGCGAATGTTATAAATAGATCTATTGAGAGTGACTTCTGTTCGGTTGACCCCGCTTGGGTCAAGGCGAAACATATAACATGTCGGGACCGAGTGTATTGGGATAAACACTCGCCATGGGCTCCTTATTTGTATGACTTCTTTGTGCATACAAGAACTGTCGTAGTTTCGGTTGCATGAACTTAGTGCTAGCGTAATAGATTCAATATATGACATTATATTCGTTGTAATGTACATATACCCTACTTATGGTCCACTAATGAAATATCTTTTATGAAATCCTTTTATGAATTGAAATCATAAACTTTATGACATTATGCAAGACTTAATGATCATCAAGAACCAAATTTGAGACTGTGTACAAATTCCTTTTAAATAAACCTATGAACTCACCAATGTAAGTGACCCTTTAGCATGTATCTTCGTGTTTTGAGGTGATAGCTTATCTTTGAGGCGCAAGGCAAATGCATGGCATGGTCATAGACGACTCGATTTATGTATTGGGACCACTCGTTTATAATGGGCCATTTTCCACTAATCAATAATGTAAACATTGTTTTTAGAAATGAATAAAAGTTTATTTATGAAAACCAATTGTTCTATGCTTATGTTGTGATATCAATTTAGTAGCACCCCAATACACGTATGCTTCACGAGTCATTTTGGGGTGTTCAGATTGGCATCGAGCCTAGGTTATAGAGAACTGGGTAATTTTAAAACCTAGACTATAACCACTTTTACAAAAACTAAACCCTATGACCGACACGTGCACCGCCGAGTCGATGCCTCACTTATGATCCTGCTAAGATCATACTTGATAAGATACATGTTTTATCACCGCTCACCTAATTTCATTATAGGTTATAATTATCTTCCTTATACGATATTTACATTATCACAAGACTACACCTTTCCTTCACATAAAGAGAATAATTGTTCTAATCCTTCAAGACAACCTTTAAAAGTATTGTGACATATTACTAGCGTAACTAAGCTAAGTATTTCAAAATTCATTGAACCTCGGGTGAATATAGACCGATCACCTATATTCAACCAGGGATGGGACATAGCCCGATCACCTATGTCCGACTCAAAGGTGAATTTTGCAAGATTTAGGATAGTTATAATAGCTTTATGTCCGAGAGAAGATGATAATATTTTGATAAACATGTAACATTTCAATAAACCACACATTGATGGTTACCTCAAGCCACACAATCAAGGCCACACTATCCTTTAATCACAAGCCACCGTCGGCATACCCTAATCACAAGCCACCACCGCATACCCTAATCATAAGCCACCCATCTAAGATACCCTAATCACAAGCCACTCACCAGCATACCCTAATCATAAGCCACTCATCGGCATACCCTAATCACAAGCCACTCACCGGCATACCCTAATCATAAGCCACTCATCGGCATACCCTAATCACAAGTCACTCACTGACATTCCTTAATCATAAGTCACTCACTGACATTCCTTAATCATAAGTCACTCACTGACATTCCTTAATCACAAGTCACTCACTGACATTCCTTAATCATAAGTCACTCACTGACATTCCTTAATCACAAGTCACTCACTGACACTCACCGGCATATCCTAATCATAAACCACTCACTGGCATTCCCTAAACATAAGTCACTCACTGACATCCCTTAATCACAAGTCACTCACGGGCATTTCTTAGTCATATAACACTAACTGGCATCACAAAATTTCTTAAGCATAAGCCACTCACTGGCATCATACTACTTCTTAATCATAAACTTTATAGTTCCATATCACAATCGGGTTATGTTATAGTTACTCCTACCCCACACCTTACACCCTATGGACAAATCAAACCATTCTAGGAGCAACCTTTCAATGGCACCTATGAGAAAATACAATAAACCTTTAGCAAAATCTAGAAAGACATGATAAATGACCTATAATCCCACGAAACTTGAAAACTTTATGCCCTACCGTGAGAATTAAGAACCTAGAAGCTCCACCCACCTCTTAAGAATAACAAGGTTACCTTATCACCTTCCTACAAACAAAAGAGTTGTCATACAAACTATTTCCAATTATTCCTCAAACCATTATAATCAAGATACTTCATGAATCACTTCATGAATCATTCTACAAACCAAATTACCACCTTACCATTTCACCATAAAATAAACTACAATTCTACCCATACCTTACCAAAATAAAGTGTTCTTTAATACTTTGAAAGGTATACCAGAACCACTCTATTGGTTACTTATTTCCTCGAAATGTGTTTTAAGTTAATACCCCATAAACAGAAATGATCAATGTCCTCCTTGATAGCTAAGCCTGACCTTAGGATGTATCCTACACCTCTGTCTAAAACCATAGATAACCATGAGGTTCATCAACTATTAAACCTCCAATCCTACCCAACTTAGACAACTAAACCCCACTCGTAGCTATGGGTAAATGTTATATCCTGCTACACATCCTTGCTACAATATAGTTTCCAAATTTGAAGCTTTCCTTTAAAATCCAACAATAATACTTTCCAAATCCCCCCATTAAAATGAGACAAAATGTTGAAACACTAAAAGTTTCGCAAAACTTTCTTATAACACCATAATTAAGAACCGGTTTTACAATCTTTTAAAATGTGTCATTTTACATCTTATCGATTTTGGAAAATCGGTTTTAGTCAAACTTGTACAAACATTTAAAAAAAAAAAAAAAAAAAAAACAACTAATGTTTCTTCACCCATTAAAGAAGAAAACACACAAACCCATAGCGAACCTTAAGAATCAACCCATATACTTTAGAACCATTAAACACCGTAAATGGGTACGCTTTGATAAAACCATGAGAAGTTAGAGTGTCCACACTAACAAAATAGTGAAACCTCATAACATCAAAATTAGAACTTCCACTCAATGAACCTACTCCAGAAAATCATGGCACCTCGAGAGAGGATGCTACTAGCATAACACCTAGGTACCCATATCCAAAGAGGAAACCCTAGAACAACCTAGGAAAATTCAAAACTTGTCCCAAATACCATCACTCGTTCTCGACACCCTATCGGTAACGAACCGAGATCCGGACGGATCTCACAGTAAAATGGGTAGACTATAACAACCCGTAAAATTTCGGATTATTATAATAATATTTATTACGCCGTAAAATTCAAAACAATTATTTTTCGACAAAATGCCAATATCTAAAATTTAAAACCGAGAGGTCATCTCGTTTCCTTAGAAATAAGACTCCGCTTGTCCACTATGTATCCGTATAATAAATGTGAAATTTATTATTGTCCAAGTTAAAATTTAAGCGTACATAAGCTTAAGTTAAGATATCGCAGCAGCACAGTAGCATACAAAACTAAAAATAAATACTAAGATAAGAGAAAATACACTTTTATCAATCATTAATGATTTACTAAAGAAAACGAAGTTATCTCGTGAGTTTAGAAAGTCACGACACCGCACGCATACCGACACCAAATTAATAACGGCAAACATTTATAATCAAATTTCAACGTAATAATGAATACCATATTATTACGCTTAAGAAATCGTTCCAAATATATATAATTTCTATATTTTCGGATACCGGAAAGTACGCTTACTCGAAGATTCGACAAAACACGGGTACAATTTATACAAGATAATACTAAAGACAAAATAGATAATCTATCTCACTTATATCCTTAGCCGCCCATTTGTATTCATCTTTTTCCTTCCTTTTTCGCTTCTTCCAAAACTAAGAATCCAAAAAGAAGCTTACTCCCTTTCCTCTTTAGTCATCATGATCCTCACCATATTGCGTACACATAATCTACCCTAGGCTACCACAAGGAGACACTAGCTGGCTTGAGATAGACAAGAGCAAGAAAAGGTATCTCCCAAGCACTAGGCCAAGAAAGAGGAGGTCCAAAGACCTTCCTCTCCTTCATCTATACAAGGGTCAAGTTTCTCAAGAGTTTTCATTCAATTCCTATCAAATCCGAAAATTAGGTTCCATCATATCAAGGGCTTTTGAAAATTGATAGAGGGTTTTGTATGGGATACATAAGGAAGCCATTCCAAGTTGTCAATTGTTCTAATTCATCCCGAGTCCTCTCCAATAGAGTTTTTGGTCTTTCGGTGTTCATATACTCAACCCACGAAATTTAATGTAAGGATATTCTCTTGATATCTTGTTAAGTTGTAAACCCATTTATTCAAATTCGAACATGTTTTAATTCGAAGTTAATTATGAACTTGAGGTCATATTATTGAAGGTTGAAATATGAAAAGGATTGTTGCTTGTTAATGTTATCGTTGTTGTTGTCGATGTAGTAAAAAGAGCCGTAAAAGGAAAACCCGAAAATATGCATTAGACTTAATTGGTAATCGGCTTATTATGGGTTCTCGCTTAATTCCTAGCTTAACCGATTAGGTGTCCTAACTCATCTCCCGGCTTAGCTTGTCTCACTTACCTATGTTATTCGGATTACATCCTTACTTATGGCTCGCTTGTTCATGGTTAAGTATCGAGATGTGCCTCGACTATGAACATGCCCACCAAGGGCAACCGCTCTTGCTTGCCATTGGTTCAGTCGTATCCAAGATAATTCTTCAACCGAGTAAGAAACCCCGTGGGTCTCAAATTGATTTATTTTCGGTCTTTTCTTGTATCTATAGTATTTATTCTTGTACAAACCAGCCGCCCATAGGACCGTAGGGTGTGGTTTAGATCACTCACTCAAGACGGGTCATACCCTACCGATCGCAGTCGAAACCTCGTGGTGCTCCCGAGAAGTGTTGGTCGATTCTTGTTCGCCTTTGGGCACGTTTTGGATTACTTAAGCTATCACCGGTTGCTTGTTTTAACCTTAATCTATTTTCGAGTCAAATAAACATGTACCAAGTTGTTGGTTTGAAAATCACAGCATACATATTTAGAGTGTTTTCAAGCTATTAGTGTGCATTTGGGTTTGCCATTTGTGTCGCGGTTGTCCTCTTCGAATCACACTATAGTTACTATACGCAAGTTCAAGCAGCCAAACATAAGGGATGCGCTCGGTTAGTGTCGTAGTCATAAGCTCGAAAAGTTTGTTTGGTTAGAAGTCTAGCGTCAAAAACTGCTTTTGAAACTTAGTTGCAAAATGTGTCAAGGTTTAATAAGTGTGTGTGTATAACCGGGCCACAGCCCTCTGATCCATCAAGTTAATGGGCCTCACCTCACTCCAACTTTAAAAAGGGTACTCTTAGCTTCTGAAAGTAAACAAAGGCTTAACCAAATATTCAAATAAGAGTATGTGTATTGGGCTGAAGCCCATCTATCACAAGGGTCCGTTTGGCATAATATTTGGGCCGCAGCCCACACTTTTTCTTGTCTATTTAGCGTCCGTTTGGTATATCAGTCCACCAGGGGCGCATACCGTGTACCGTCTCGAGTTTGTCCTAACATATTTCATGACCCATGTTTCTTTCTCAACTCGACACATCAATAACACACGACTATTCCATTTGTAGTACGACACTTAAATCATATCGACTTTAATGAATACGGGAAACCATTTGAAAAACAAAGATGACAAGATAATGTTTTTTTTTACATACCTCAACAAGTAATCTATACGAGTAACTAAACGTTTTTATTAGAAACCGGATTATAAACTTCATATACAACTTTTGACGTTAGTCAAACCACTTAAATAGAAAATTTCACTCAAATTATACTACCTTCCTATAACTATATAAACTACTTTTACAATTCATACACGAGATATACTCCATGTAAACTTATACTTCCAATTATACATATTTATATATATAAACCACGCCTTATATATATATACATAACTTTTCAAAACTACTATTAATTGATACATTCGAAAATCCACGTTGTATTTTATTAATTCATGAAACACATAAATTAAAGTTACGACTTAATTCTTTTGATACATGAAATATATAACACACGATATATATAAACTCTTCTCACCGCCAATGTCTCATAATAAATGTACATACCTTCCGTACATCGTCATCCGGTTATCAACAAACCAAAGTCTTGTTTATCCTTGATATCTTTCCTGCGTGTACCCTCCCAAGTATTATCAATTGGTCATCATTAAACTAAAGTCGAAATCCCTTCCTTGAGGTTCTTTCCATATTATCCTTCATGAGCCGAAATCCATCCAAATCTTGCAAATGGTTTTAAGATAAATGAGGCCACACAAGCAACAACAACAACAACAATAAAATTTATAAAGTTAGTTAAACTTTATTGAGTCTTAAACATAAAGACTAAATTTCCAGATTAATTAGGTTATGGTTCGAGCTGCACTATCACTCCTTGATCTAATTCCTTTAGACTTCATATTGCACATTGCCAAGGTGAGTTTCATAGCCCCTACTTTTAACCGCTTTATACTTGTTTTGGGGAAGATACATGCTCATTTTACTTAAATCATTTTACTTGTGCATTCCATGCATACTATGCTTTCACATGTTTAAAGTTTTCATCATACATAGATGTTTTATAGAGCATACCAAAATGTTTGACCTAGAATATTACGCAGCCTTAGCCTAAGTCCTCGGATCCCAAATTGCCCTCTTCATGAACCGTCAATTCCGCTGGAAGCGCGAATGTTATAAATAGATCTATTGGGAGTGACTTCTGTTCGTTGACCCCGCTTGGGTCAAGGCGAAACATATAGCATGTCGGGACCGAGTGTATTGGGATAAACACGCCATGGGCTCCTTATTTGTATGACTTCTTTGTGCATACAAGAACTATCGTAGTTTCGTTGCATGAACTTAGTGCTAGCGTAATAGATTCAATATATGACATTATATTCGTTGTAATGTACATATACCCTACTTATGGTCCACTAATGAAATATCTTTATGAAACTTTTATGAATTGAAATCATAAACTTTATGACATTATGCAAGACTTAATGATCATCAAGAACCAAATTTGAGACCGTGGTATTTAATTTCCTTTTAAATAAACCTATGAACTCACCAAATAAGTTTCACCCCTTTAGCATGTATCTTCGTGTTTTGAGGTGATCATTCGCAAGGCCCTCGATCAATGACATAGGTTGTTGATTGAGAAATTGATATTTTGACAAATAAGTCTATGCGGATGATTATCAAAAATAGAGTCCGAGTTATTTTTCAAAATAGTTACATTTTCATCGAGATAAAGGTTTATAGAATCGAGCATGGAATTTTGAAAACATGATAAAGTATGGCTCAGTTCTTTCTCAAAAAAGCGATAAAGGTTTCTTGAATCGAGAGATGACAATAAACCATTTTTCTCTTTCTCCCAAAATAATAACCATTATTATTATTATTATTATTATTATTATTATTTTAAACATTCGAACAACATCTAAAGACCCGTGTCATTCTTTGAATGACATCTCAAAGACCGTAGATATTATCGAATCGAGGAAAACATAACAAAAAGACAATATTTTTGGATTTTTTTTTTTTCAAGATTTTTCAATTTTTTATGGATTTTTGAAAGTTTTATAATTTTCTATTTGCTTTTTGAAGAGATATTTACAAGAGATAGATGAGCATAGACCTTTACTCCTCGTCTTCCTCCTGAAGACGTTTGAGTGTTTCAGGTTGAAGGCTTTTCAAACCTAGTCGTGGAAGTATGAACTCAAAACGTTCTCTTGGAAGAGCTTTGGTGAAGATGTACGCTAGCGGTATTCGGACCTCACAAAATAGTGTTCCACCACACCTTTTTCCACTTGTTCCCCGATGAAATGATGTCGAATGTCGATATGCTTTGCTCTTGAGTGTTGAACGTTGTTGCATGAGAGAGCAATATCACTTTATTATCACGAAGACAGAGGATTTTGTTGAATTCAAAGCCATAGTCGAGATAATTAAGATCTCATCCATAAGATTTGAGCACAACAAGATGACATGGCTATGTATTCACCTCTGTAGAGGAAATAGAAGTACTCATTTGCTTCTTTGAAGACCGACTCACAAGCTTATCACCCAAAAGTGAGCACCTCGGATGTACTTGACGAGTATCTTGACACCGCATGATCGGCATCTGCATAGGTCGTTAGTGACATATCGGTGTCCTTGGTACCAAAGACCCATATTGATGGTTCCTTGGAGATACCGAAGACCCGTTTAACCGCTTCAAGGTGCTTTTAGTAGGCTTAGCACGGTATCTAACACACATGCAAGCAATGAACAAGATGTTTGGTCTACTACTAGTGAGGTACATCGGGATCCAATCATACTACGATATTTTGTTTGGTCAATCATGATCCCGAGTGGTCCTCATCTAGTTTGGTTCAATCAATCATGGGGTGTCAACGGGGTCACTTGAATCAAATCCAAATTTCTTTAAGATATCGGTTGCATATTTAGATTGATTTATGAAAATGCCTCGGGGACTTTGCGAAATTTGTAATCCTAAGAAAAATGACATTTGTCCCATCATTGACATTTGAAATTTTAACTCATTTCATTTGAAAACGATCACATTCCATTGGGTGCCGTCGAGGCAAAAATAATATCATCAACATAAATTTGAACATGAATTAAATGTTTGCGACTTCACGGTGAACAATGTTGGATCAAGCGCTCCTTTGCTAAATCCGGTTGATAGAAGAAACTTTGTGATGTATCATACCATGCCCTTGGAGCTTGCTTTAAAGCGTAAAGAGCCTTCTTCAAGCGATAAACGTGAGTAGGATGCTCTTGATTTACAAATCCTTGGGTTGGCCGCGTGAGCGACTTCTTTAAGGTCTCCGGATTCGAAATGTAGTCTTCACATCCATCGATAGACTACCATGTTCTTCTTGGCGATATTAGCCAAAAGATTCGATTGCCTCGATTCGAGCGGAGCAAAAGATTCTTCAAAGTCAATACCCTCCTCTTGACGGTATCCTTTAGCAACTAATCGAGCCTTGTTCTTCAACACATCACCATGCTTATCAAGTTTCACTTTGAAGATCCATTTAAGAGCAATGATCATGCTTACGATCTGGAGCATGTACTAACTCCCATACATCAAGTCGATCAAACTCATGAATTTCATCTTGCATGGCATTGAACCGACTATCTTCATTCATGGCGGTTTAACATCTTTGGTTCGATCTTAGATAGTACGGAGTTGAAGAAGCACCATAAGGCATCGGTTGCAAGTTGTTTCCGTGTTGATACAGACGAGAGGATTTCCAATGATGTTGTCTAGTGGATGATCGTGAGTCCATTTTCTAAGGTGTTCATGTGGCGGTTGTTGAGGACCGAGGTAGCAGTCGATGTCTCCACAAGAAGATGGTTCGATGATGATTCGGGAGCAAATATGTTTTCAAATGGAGCATCTTGAGGGTAGCAAAGGGATTAACTTCATCATTGATGCGAAGCAGTTCCATTATGTACATTTGAAGAATGATGATTTGTTGATGAGATCAAGGATCGGACGGTGCATCTTGACTTAAAGATATTGAGGCGAGGATTGACTTCATCCACGGGAATATGAGCGACCCTGTTGTAGGAATCGACACCTCATTAGTACTTGGGTCATAAAGTTCATCAAACATAGGATCAAACAATTTCTTTAAATCATCTTGGATGGAGGTACATATGGAGTTCTTTGGAGAAGAAAAAGGTACAAGGATGAACCAATGGGACTGCTTTGAAGAGCGGGTCTGGCTGGATTGTCCAGAGCCATTTGACCGGTCGACTCATCAAACGTAACGTGAATTATTTCCATGATATTTGGGTTCTTTTGTTGTAGATTCGGTATCCCTTTTGTTTGGTGCATACCTACAAATACTCCAATGTCTCGATTTAGCTCTAAGTTTGCCTAAGTCTTGTCCTCATTAGTTGGATAACACAATGCTCCAAACACATGAAGGAAAGAGATTAGGTTTTCTGTTGTGGACAAGTTCATATGGAGTTTTCCATGAGCAGTGTGAATCGAGGAACGATTTTGTGTGTAGCATGCGGTGGCAATAGCTTGACCCGGAGAAACATTGGAACCTTTGAGTAAATCAACATTGTTCTAGCGACTTCTACAAGAGTTCGATTTCGTCTTTCAACTACACCATTACGTTGAGGAGTTAGTGGAACACTTCTTTGATGGTGATTCCAATGCTTTCATAAAATTCTTGAGTTGTTTGTTGACAAACTCGGTTCCATTGTCTGATTCGGATTATTACATTGTTTTGTTAAGTCGAACTGCATTTGTTTGATGAGTTTGATGATGATATCGGGAGTTTCATCCTTTGTCCTTAAGAACTTGACCGGTGAATCTAGAGTAATCATCAACCACAACTAACACATATTTCTTCCCAAAGATATTATGCACCCTCATTGGTCACATAAATCCATATGAATCATATGAAGAACTTCATGATGAGTTAGTAGGTTTGGGTTTATGGGCATACTTCTTGCTTTTTCCCAATTGACATCTTTGAACAAAGATGATCCTTTTCATACTTGAGTCTAGGTAAACCTACAACTAAGTCCTTTACGAGAGATCATTGATGGTACCAAGTTCAAGTGATTGAGACGACGATGCCATAACCAAGACTTTGTTTTAGAGGCCTTTGACGAGAAGCAAATTGAGAAGACTTCATCATATCTTCGATAGAGATGGTGTATAGATTTGAACCACGTGAACCTTTTAAAGTTCCTTACCATCAAGTTCTCTAATGAAGCGGTATGTTTTCAAGGCTACTTCTAGATTAGAATCGCGAATTGACCAACAGAGAACAAGATGTGACCAAGACCTTCTACATAGTAAACCACGGAGATAACACTTTTGCCAACAACATAGTCTCCATAACCCATAATAGCGCGAAATGATCATTCCGAATCTAATCGCATCGATGAATTTGCTCACGAAGTTCATGAGCCGTGACCGGTCTTGAATATATGCTTGGAACAACTGAGTCCAAGTACCACGAGCGATTTGAACGATCTGCATTGAACACAGACAAGAATGGATAAGCTGGATAATTGGGATCCGCATGCAAGAATGGGTTCCATTTGGTTAGTAACAATGGTTGGAACACCCACATCGAAATAGAAGCATTCATATCGAAATTAAGGCAATGGAATCATTGTGAATAGATGTAGTACTAGTGTCTCAGATAGCCCATTCACGGTGTGCTCACTTCTTAAGGAATAGTTCTACCGGTGAGGCATCCATTTTCTAATGGGCATTGTCGATTATTCTTATGACCAGCGGTATCCAATAATAGCCTATCTTACTAAATGTTCTTCCTGTGGGTTTCCTTTGTTTTCTAACTTTCTTTCGTTTTGCCTTTTAGCCTTCTTAGCATGAATTTTAGCATTAACAATATTAGCTGGACAATTAACATCATTAGGCAAAACATTAACACCACATTCATGATTAGAAGCGAATTCAAGCGGACATCAATACAAGGTTTGCAAATAGTATCGAATTGAATTAATTACGAGACGCCTATGGCTAATACTAGAATCAACACGATTCGTTTATTGGTTCAAGCTTAAAGTTCCTAGATTGTTCTTCTACTTTTCGATTGCACATTCTTAGCTTGCGAGGTCCTATCATTCCTTGTATTGTCTTGAGACTTTGACCTGCTCCTTTTAATGTCACCGATTACTCTGTAGAGGAATGGGAACATTAGTTGGTTTTACTACTTTTCATCACTGTTTAGATGTCTTTGGGATCCGAACTACATGCAGCACACTAAGGTTCACTTTCTTAAAACTAGAAGTGATGGGATTTGTACTCCTAGAAGGCACACTTGAGTTCTCTTTCTTAGCATTGACAGATCTGGAATCTGAACTACTTAAAGGCACACTAAGGTTTACATTCAAGACATTGGGCATCGAATGAATATCATACTTGGCATTAGGCATCGAACATGAAATCAATGGATTAACTCTCTCACCTAAGGACTTTGGGCATATTGTGATCAAGCATTCTAGGATTTCTTGAGATCGTTTGGCATATAAGCATGCATGTCCAATTGCATTATCATGAGGTTTCTCTAACTTATCCTCTTCAACAATCTCACGCAGACATTCTAGGCAATCCTTAAGGGATGAGAAGTATGTTTGAGCAGCAAGTTTGTTGTTCTTGAGATGAGGAGGACATATTTCTGGACAAAGCATATTTATTACAAGAGTGAACCTTTGATACACCATTCTCCCATTGGTCATTGGCATTTTCCCTTTACGACTCTTGATTCTCAATTTCCTTTTGCAATGAAAGTTGTTTGTTCGTTATTTTGTTACAAGTGACCTTTATTGATTCAAATAACTCATTGAAATGACGTTTAACCTTTTCATTTTCTTCTAGAAAACTTTCGTTTTCCTTTTGTAATGCATTTACTAGGTTTTGAAGATGAAACGTTTGAGAATTCGAGAATCTAAAGGAGGAGGCATTTGGGAGCTGTCATATTGTTCGTTTGACCCTTTAATTGAGAGATTTGGGCTTTCAACTTTCGATCGTGTTGCAATGAGCTTGAATCATTCATCACGTTTGTTAATTTGAAAAGCGCATCAAACTACGGAGCATCCGAGGATGTCTTGATATTTGAAGTTTTGACATTTTCTTTAAGATGTTGATATTTTAGTTGTAAATTAAAATGCTCAACTTCTAGTTTAGAAAATGTTTAACCAAATTGTCGTGATCATCCAGTTCAATTTTCTCGTTTAGTTGAAATTAGTTTTTCAAGCTCAATGACACGATCATGGGAGACTTTCGGGGCAACAAATAATTCATGAAATTGGGAAGCATTAATGGAACAATTTGTAGCGATGAAAACACATCTTGAGCAATACATTAAATCGAGGTTCTCATTTAGTGTATGCAAGTTCTTCCTCTCAATCTCATTATATTTTAGTGCTCGCTCATAGTCACTAACTTCAACTATCATTGCATCAAATTCCTTTTCCATTCCCTTAATATCGGTTTCTATCCCTTTTAAGACTCTCAAAGTGATCTTTAGAAGTTTAAAGAAAGGCATGACCTCGATTAAATATCATTCTTTTGTTTGTTCAAAACCCTTTCCCTTGATAATCGGTGGGTGTGATCCTTTTCTTACAAGTTTTCTCAAAATTAACAAATAGTTGAAAATAACATATTGATTGATTAAGATCTTGCTTTTAGTAGCAATCGTTCTAGGAACTAGACGCATTGGTGTATTGGGAGGATACGCAGTTGCTTTAGGCATTTTCCTAAGGGAGGGTTTGTTTCAACAATATTTTACGCTCGCTTATCTAGGTCCATTTTCCGAACACTTGTTCGGGAGTCAACAATGTTTGAGGTTTAAACATGTTCAAGGAGATCCAATTCTCCTTTTTGTAGTCATGAGGAGTGATAATTACTTTCTTCTCTTTGCATTTAGGATCATTTAGTTTCTTATTCATTTTCTCCTAGTGATTTCATCTAATTTCTTATCTTCCTCTGTGCACTCAAAGCAACTAGGTTTTGTCTAGGTTTAAGAATCTCATTGCCATCATAGATCACATTTTGAGTCGCTTTTGCTATCTTCCGTACTCGGGGTTGGGTTTATCTATAATGGGAACACTATGCTTATCGCTTAGAACTCTATGCTTAGTGATCATGTGAGCGATCCGAATGGTGTTCCTTGTATGTACAACTTGTTTTCAAGTTTGTTTTCAAAGTTTTCAGATTAGAAAAATCTTTCAAGAGTTTTGATTCCTTTGCATTAAATTCTTGCTTAAGCATTTTCACATTTTCTTGAAGTTCTTGTTTTTGTTTAGCGGTTTTAGAAAGCTTTTCTTGCAAGGAATTTAAATCTTGTTTTAATACTTCTTCTCTAAAATTACTTTTCTAATGATTATCGCACTTGATCATCCATTTCACGCTCACGAGTGGTCAACTCAAATTTTGCACGTTGTTCATAAATAGCAACACGTTCTTTATAGGCATTTAGTTCGAAATTACGAATCATCGAGGCACATGCGGTGTATTCATCAAAACATAGTCATTGTTGATTGCAGAATATGCATCACTTGGTACAACTTCACTTTCACTTTGTTTCACATATTGATCATATGGGACAATATTGATATTACCCATATTTTCAATATTTGATTCAATAGTTCGATTGATAGTACTTTGTCATGCATCTTTTGCACATCGGCATCATCGTATAGTTTTAATACCTCCGAGATGAGTTTGTCTTTGGATGGGCCAGCTTGTGGTGAAGAAGAGACCTTGGGAGAAACCATTGGAGAAATGCTAGCCATAAAATTGTGTGTGCAGTGGGTCCATCATCCACATCAGTCGTGTGCATCCTGATCGGCGACTTGAAAGGCATTCGATGATTGTGACCTATCTCTGAATAATTGCTCATCCACATCTCGCATCATAGGTCTTGGCATTGCCCTCAAAGAAGAAACAACAATTCCTCTTCATCCAAAGCGGCACCATTATCACGAGCTTGTACAAGACATCTTATCTCTCAAGTAATCGGCGTGCATGGACGTTTTGGAGATGTGCGGTTCCTTGCAATGTGTCCCTCACCACCACAGTTATAACATTTGATCGGCTTAGCTTGACCTTGATTACCATTCCTTCCTCGATTACGATTACCAACATAACCTCTACCACTCCACCTCTTCCCCGATCATCTGTCTTTCCTGGTGGTTGCACCACGATCCTCCCATCTTTTGATAGCTTGATTGTGTGGGTTAGATGTCATTACGAGGTTGTTGTTGGTTTGTGGGAGAGAATTCATGTTTTGACTAATCGGAAGAGCTAGTTGATTAATGATGTTACCCAGCGTGTGCATCAACATCGCCTTGTTTGAACATAGGATCGGGAATGAGTTTGTGATTACCATTACCCATGGGTATGACTTGTGAGGCTTTGGTTGTGATTTCGATGTTTGAGTAGAAGGCGGTTGAGTCATTAGATGAGCTTGTCTCTCCTCGGTTGGTTTTGAACCGATTAAGAATCATTTTTCAAACATAGCATGTCTCTCATTAGAAGAAGGAAGGCATACAATTGCTCATAGTTTGTATTCTTCAATCCTTTAGTGAGCTTCACAGAGGTGACAAACTTGTGCCATTCGGGATTCATGTTGTTCACAAATTTTGAGTTCAAATTGAATGTTAGGCATAGTCATTCGATGTTCCTCATATCATTCACCGACTTATGAAATCTCATAGTACTCATAGACACTCTCATCGGTTTCATCTTGAAGTGTTCAAATTAAGTCATAGAGTTGTGATTCTCTGTCTTCCATAGTTAATTGAACACGAGAGAAGCATCTTGACATTATCCCATAACGCCTTTGCTTGGTGTTGTGATTGATCGACTTGTAGATGTCTTTAGGAAGACCTTGAAGAACAATGTTAGAAGCCCCGATATCGACATCGAATCTCTTTTCTCCTTATCATCAAGCTCATCATACATCTTTGAGTCCATCCATTCAGTAAATCGAGTTCCATCTTGAAGATCAAGTACATCTCTAGTCGTCTCAACTCGACACGGTCCTTCATCAATGGATTTGAGAATGTTGACACCATTTTCCTTTCAAGACAAGACAATCGATTCGTTGAGCCCAAGAATCGTAGTCGATTCTGTCAAGCATGGGTGGGCGAGTATCAGAACCCGGTGCTTGAACATCCTCGACAGCGATGGAGATGATTGTAGAAGCGTTGGTAGACATGATGACAAATTAAATGGGATTTTATAACTCTATGATTAAACCGGAAATAGATTCTTTCACGGATTTTACTAAATCAAGAGAAAACCGTAAAGAAATCACCCAAGTCGCTAGAAAATTATGCACCAAGTCGCTATCTTCTAATTCACTATTCCACCAAGTCGCTAAAGTCCCAAGTCGCTAAACAAAGACAAGTCGCTAAATAGCAACTCGCTAAGCCTCTAGTCGCTAGCAAAATTTTGGCGACAATTAAGCTAAGTTACAAGTCGCTAAGGAATCAAGTCGCTAAATAGCAACTCGCTACTTACCAATTCGCTAACACTAAGTCACTGCACCGTAGTGGAGCATCCACTACTTGTCTTGTTAGTCGCTAGGTCTAAGTCGCTAACTCCACTAGCTGCAACTCGCTACAAAATGTAAAGCAAGTCGCTAGCAAGAAAGAAATCCGTGAGGTCAGTCGCTAGCAAGAAAACATCACAAACATCACTTTTCAATCCAAAACAACCCAACCAAAATGATTCAAGCTACCAAATGAAAACCTAAACACTTGTGATGATTCTAAACATAAAAGTACTAACAAAATCCAAGCTTTAACACAAGAAATCAACCAAATGATGCACAAACCACTAAACTTTTCAAACTCAAAACCACCTAAAACCACTAGAAATCCAAAGATGTGCAAGATATGATCTAACCATGGCTCTTGATACCAATTGTAATAGATTGGTTTTCACTTACACATCAAACCATAACACAAAGTGGGCGTATAAGTGGAATTCTAGAGAGAAAGTTAGAGGTTTAGGGAACTTAGTGAGAGAAAGTGAAAGATGTTATTATAGCTCCAACTCTACCTTGGGAGGTAGAGTATTTATAGTCTTACATAAACGCCACACAACGGGCTCATGGATCGGGGCATACTGGGTGGGTAAAGACCGTCAAGTCCTCCACGGTGTTACTTAACTAAATACTACTTAACATAAAATAACTATGACTACGAGCTTTCTAACGATTACATATACTTGAGGTGACCGACTCTTTAATACCGGAATTTCTAATTCCTAACTTCGTTAGTGTTTAACGGCCTAAACACTTAGGGTATTTTCTATTCAAATCCTAGACTTAAGGGGTTTGGGTATTCTTGAACCCAACGGTCTCCCCTATTTGGATATACAAATAGCCTAAGTGTTTGATCGATGTAAGTGAGAAAATAGCTTCTTCTTACACTGAATGTACTAATGAACATAATAAGGAACACTGAATATTTTAACAAAACATACATCGTTTATTGATCAATTACAAAGTTCCTATTACTAGTACAAAAGATAAAACAAGATGTCACTCAATGTGGATTCCCAGTGCTTCAAGCTTTGGTTTCTTCTTGAGGAGTGTTTCTTTATCAGGGTACTCTCTTATCTTAGCATTCAGGTTATTGCAGAACCTGACATTTGCTGGGGTTTGGATCTGAGAGGCCACTGGTAGATAACTTGCCATTGTAGACACTCCTGCAAGGTCAATGTCACTCCATCTTTGGAATGATGGGTTTCCATAGACATCTATAAAGAAGAGTCCTCTTTCAGGCTCTTCAATGCAAAGACAATTGACAAACTTTACTCCTTCTGGTAGCTCCCTATTGCATTCCAGGCCAGGCACTTTGATCTCAGGCTCAGACTCAATCCTTTTCTTTTGCCTTGAGCTGGCTGAGACTAAGATCCTTGTGGTGCAGTTAAGGTTGGCTGAATCCCAAGCTGTGTTGGTGCTTCCCTCAGTCTTTCATACCTTTTGCTGAGGTTTTTCATCAGCTCCTTAACCACATCATTCTTCTTCTTTGCAATGATTGGACCAAGCTCATCGAGTTCAGTGATCCCAAAGTCAGTGAATTTCATTGGATCATGAACCTCAAAATGTCTTTTATCATCCCCCCCTGTAGACATTCATTGCCAGTGGTTTGGATTTGGGGTTGATTTTTACATCAGTGATTTTCTCAGGCATCCTTATGATTGTCATTGACCAGTTGTAGTGGTCAATTCTTTCTTGCCTGATGGCTACAGCTCTTTTGTTCTTTTCATCTAACTTCTTTCTCATTTCACCATCCGGCGACTGAGCATCCTTGAACTTCATCTGCGCGACCCTTTTGAAGCTTCTTAGGATCAATTCCAATATTCTCAGCTTCCTCAACAACAACTTGTACCAGTGCTTCTTTGCTCTTTCTTTCTTCCTTAGCTAGTTTCTTTCTCCTTTCTTCCTTTGCAAGATAGGCACTTAGCTGTTGTGGAGTGAGCATGTACTGAGTGTTGCCGATCATATAGGGAATCTTCTCAGGCACGGTGTTTGCATTATGGCCTTTCCTTTATCCTGGCCTAAAGAAGATGATGCTACCAAGGGAGGTGTTGTTATCATGATGAGTGTTGCCACTGTCATTGTCATTATTGTTTGTTGGGATATGAAAGTCTTTGAAGATATGAAATCTTGAAGATATGAAATCTTGTGGTACGAAATCTTGGAAGAAGTCAAAGAGTCAAAATCTTGCTAAAGACAAAGTCAAAATCTTGCACTATGAAGTCAAAATCTTGCAAGAACAAAAGAACTGTTATATTTGTTTATGGAAAGAATTGTATTCTATGTTTAGATTACTTGTCGTACAAGGTTACATATTGTAAACCGACTAGGATATCCTTGAGCCTATAAAGGACTTCTAGATTGGCATTAGAGTGCGATTCCAAAAGAGTTTTAGAGTTTACGAATTAGTGTTTTAGAGAAAAGTTCGATTATCTTAGAGTTGTATTAGAGTATCGCATAATAAGCGATTTAGAGTTTATAATAAAAGTTATTCTTCTTAGCTTTGTTAAGTAAATTCCGCGTACTTAATAAAGATTGCTCGGTGTTTCTTTGTTAATAACTTAGGATTTATCCGAGGTTATTAAACCTTAACAAGCTAGTTAAAGTTAGTTTGATTAAAGTATATCGATCCAACAAGTGGTATCGGAGCTTGTGTGGAAACTCGACTAGGAAGAAACCCTACTTCAACAATATTCAAGATGTCGATCAAGTCGTTCCACCACCCTCAATCACCTCACTCGAATTCCAATAATCAAGAAGGAGAATATGATATCGGTGCATGAAGATGAGGCGATATATTGCCATTCTGACCATGCTCTTTGGAATGTAATTGTGAATGGGAATGAAGTAGTTCAAGATCCCATTAATGTTCTGGACAACCTATAGCACCAAAGCGGTCTTACGAAGACAACCCTAAGGAATCAAGAGAAGGCTCTAAACATTCTCTTATCGCCATTCCGGATGGTCATCTTCTCAAATTTCATGATGCTAAAGATGCTAAGCGACTATGGGCTGCTCTCAAGACCAGTTGGAGGAATGAAGCCTCTAAGAAGATGCGAGAAATTTCTTTGAAGCAACAGTTTGAAACTTTCACAGTGGGAGAAAGAGAGTCTTGATCTTGCATATGATAGGTTTCAAAATCTCCTCAACATCTTTGAGTTATACAAAGCGAAGTGTCGGTTGAGATGCTAATTTGAAGTTTCTAAGGAGCTTGCCATCTACATGGCATGTGATTGCTACTATGATCGGAGGACAACAAGGATTGGATGTCATGGACTTTGATGATCTCTATCATCAGCTGAAGGTGTATGAACATGAGATGAGTGGTCAACCAAATTCCAAATCTCACGGTGTTGCTTTTCTATCATACGAAAGAAGAAGCGTTACTTCCAAAATCTTGTTTCTCCTCAAATCTGTTTCTCAAAATCTTCTTGTTTACAATTCCCTTCATATGCTCGTGAGCCCCACCATCTACCACTTTGCACTCGGATGAAGTTGTGTGCTCCTTCTTTGCACAACAACAAGCTTACACGTCACTTATGAAGAGGATCTAGCACAGTTCAAGAAGATGCACTTGAAGAAATTGATATCGGTGGCAAGTTGCTATGATCAACGCAAGGATCAAAAGTACATGAAGAAGGCAGCAAAAGTATTGATTTTAATCCAAAACAAGGAATAACTTTTGACAAATCTCAAATTGAATGCTTCAATTGTCAAAAGATGGTCACTTTGCAAGGAGTGCAGGTTTCCTAAGTATCAAGCAAACAAAACATCGAGAAGCCAAAACTTGAGCTTAAAGAAATTCGATGGCGAAACAAAGGCTTTGGTTGCTCAAGAGAATCTATCGAAGTTGGTTGGAGTGAAGAATTTGATGATGAACCGATGACTTCTTGTATAGTAGCGATGGAAGATGAAGTTGAAGACACGGTGGAAGCATTGACCCGAGAACCGCTTTTGATGAAGAATCTGAACATCTTTGCTTTGGAATCGATGATGGCTTTGGAGGATTTGATTGGAGCAAAGAAAGTGAAGATGACCTGTTCTTCTTGCTATGGTGGCTACTTCACCAACTCGATCTCCTATCTCGAGGTATGCTCAAACTGTTATGAGTTTTATCTAAAATTGCTTAACAATTATGTGATTGAAAGAGATAATTGTATTAGGGCTAGGTCTGAGGTAGCAGGTTATCAAATCACTTTAGAATCTTTGGAAGCCCAAATATTAACTCATGAAAATAATGAAATGGCTTGGGCTGAAAAATATGAACAACATGATTATCAGTTAAAACTTAGTAAATGGAAACTAAACTGTAAAATTGCTGAAATAGAGAAATTAACTAAGGAGCGAGATGATTTGTTAGCTAAATTTGCTGCTTGGGGAGAGTCTGGCTTGTCCCATGTTGCTTATGTTGAAAAACAGAGAAGGGCTTACATTAGAACAGGCTTAGGATTTGGAATGGACTTTAGTAACATAGATGAAAACCAACCTAGAGATCGGGATGATGGTGTTTTGAGGACATAACCACTAGTGATGATGAACTCATTAACTATGTAGATACATCTAGTAATGAGGGCTCAATAAGTGAACCACCTCACGAATATAAGAAAGACAATGGTTATCATGTTGTTCCTCATCCCATTAGTCATCAACCCTCTGGGCACGATGTTTCTCGTTTTGGAGTAGGCAGTCTAGAGTTTAGGAAGAAGCTCGTAGCTCAATCTAGGTGCGAGAAACCCAAAGAAGCTATTGAAAATAATGTTCAAAATCAAGCGGTACCTTTAAAACAAAGTCTTGCTCAACAAGCGATATACGCAAAACCTTTTCAAAACAGTCTTGCTAAATCTTTTGGGGATAACTTTGGTCAAAACAGATTTTATCATTCATCTAGGAGGCAAAATAATTTTGGTCATAGACATAGAAGTAGACACTTTGGAAGTATGGGTGAAAAGCGTGTTTTGTGTGTTCTGATCCTCATCACTTAATCAAAGATTGTGACAAACACTCGAATATCTAAGCAAGTTTCAAGGAATAAGTCTACCAACCGAAACCTAGAGAACACAAATCGATGCGGAATCATTCTAATAGAGTAAATCATAGTAATTTCTCACCAGACCATAGGTACCCTCACCAGAGAAGACAGTTTTCTAGGCAACCAGTACCTTCACAAGCAGTACCTTCTAAAAGTACTGCTCAGCCTACACAAGGTCATGCTCACACTTCTTGGAACAAGAATCCTAGGAGATCTCACTATTATCAACCTAGAAAGTTCTACAATTTACATAGGGGATCTAGATCACATGAACCACCTGTTAAAACTGAATGGGTTAAACAGGAAGGTACTGCTGAGGACACAATGTACTTTCAACAAAAGTGAATCGATGTTTTTGTGATACAAAGCGCTAATAACTGGAGAAAGAGATTTATGTTGAAAAACCGAAAGTTTTGAAAATCCACGTGCTAAAATCAAAAGATAATTTTGGATCATCATTTGAAAGATAGTGGAATTACATACTCAAGGAATTTGAGTTTGTAACTCCACAAGGGAACACAAGTCGATAATGGCTTGGGTTCCTAAAGATACTAACTCTTTTCTTTGTGTGCATGGCAACCCGTAAGAGGAGCTTAAAGATCATATTATTGTGGATAGTGGTTGCTCTGGCGGATGGCGGAGATAAAGAAATGCATGCGATTTTAGAAATATTAGTGGAGGACGAGTTGCTTTTGGGAATGATCCCAATGGAGGAAGGATTCTTGGGAAAGGAACAATCAAAGCTGGAAGAATCGATTTTGAGAATGTTATATATGTGAAGGAGCTAAAGCTCAACTTGTTGTCGATCTCTCAAATACGTGATAAAAGCATCCTATGTTATTTATTGACACAAAATGTCTTATTCTTTCATCGACTTCATACACATTAGCGATGACTTGGTAGTACTCAGTACCAAGGACTAATGATGTGTATAGTCGGACATGAAGAGTCTTCACTCTTATGGAAGGGCCACCTGTTTAGTGGCAAAAGCATCAACTGAAGAAGCACATCAGTGGCATAGAAGATTGGGCCATGTTAATTTCAAGAACATCAACAAACTGGTCAAAGGCAATTTAGTTAGAGGTTTACCTTCAAAGACTTACAAGAATGATCATTCATGTTTGGCATGCAAGAAGGGTAAACAACATAAAGCTTCATGCAAGAAGCTTGAGGAGAGAACTATAAGAGAACCATTGGAGCTGTTACATATGGATCTGTTTGGACCTGTCTCTGTGGCAAGTTTAAACAAGAAGAAGTACTGCTTGGTTATTACAGATGACTGCAGTAGATTTAGTTGGGTATTTTTCTTGGGCTTTAAAGATGACACTTTTGATGCTATTCGGACTCTAATTATAGAATCGAAAACCAATTAAGACTCAAGGTTAGAGGTATTAGATGTGATAATGGGATGAATTCAAGAATAAACTTATGGATGACTTACTATGCTAACAAAGGAATCAAAAGGGAGTTCAAGATTGCAAGAACACCACTGACAAAATGGTGTTGCGAGAGAGGAAAAATAGGACTTTGATTGGCGGCGAACTATGCTTGCGGACTCTCAACTACCTTTGTAAAACACGAAAATCTAAAATCGAATAAAGACTAAAATACCCTTGGAACTAAAATTTATAAAATCGTAAAATATATTTATAACATTTAAAGAAATTAAAAGTTAACTTGCGAATATTTAAAACCTAACTAAAATATATTACGTAATTGATTTTGGTACGACGAAGAATTAATGTTTAAGTAAATGATTTGGGTCGTGTTTGTTTGTGTTCGTGAGCCAGGGCGAAGCCCATTTGGTGCGTGGTGATGGTGTGTTCGGTTGGACCCAAACCCAAACCCAATTACTTTCTAGTTTAACTCAAATACTACAACTATATATACCATACATAATCATGAGTTTGGAACCCTAGTTTTATTTGCTCTCCTTTTCTTTTTCTCCTATTCGGCGAGACTAAACAAACACCCTTGGTGTTGAATTTTGCTCAATCAAGTTAAGGTATAACGTTTATTTGTCTTCCTTTAACGTACCTTGCATGTATATGTCAAGTTATATTTTGTTTAGTCGCGTTTTGTTTTGTTTCTTTTGTGGCGAGAGGTGTGAAACAAAACCAAGACAAACCCTAATTAATTTAACCTTGTAACTAATAAGAGACATGTAACGTAAGATGTAATATTGAATCGGGTTATGTTTGTGTCGTTTTAATGAGGGCGAACCATATGAGTTAGGACCGAACCATGTTTAACTTCGAATAAGGTTTATAACTTAATAACTTGAATATGTGAAGTGTTTAGATGAGCTAAGACTAGTGTAAAACCTAATATTCGAAAACCCTAGATTGAACCGAAACATATATATAAGTTTTGAAGATGCATTAATTAAGTAAAGGTTATGTTAACGTAAACCCTAGTTTTGATATGCTAATTTAATAAGTTATGCTAAACCCTAATAGTGTAAATGTGATTAATATGAGTAATAAGTAACTTATATGTCACATAAAATCATGAGCGTGTATGGTGAAACATAAAAGGAAAGATTATTTTGTGACATGTTAGGTTAAATGTGAGTCATTAAAAGGCGTAACATGTAAGTTAATGCATATTAATGAGATATTAAAGAATGAGAAACCCTAAACTTTAATAAAAGACATATGAAACCCTAATTTACGATATTAATATTAAAACATTTAAGTCTCATTTAATTATAGAAACCCTAAAATATTAAAAGATCATTTTGACGATTATGGAATCATTAATAATATATCGACATTAATGTATATAGGTTACGTGAAGAAGGAGTAATTCTTTGCTTTCCTGTTTCGACTTTTGATCTTTTGCTTTCGAATAAGATACGGATATTACATCTTACTTTAAGACACTTATGTTATCGTACAAACATTTCGACCTTTTCGATAAAGGTTTAGTATAAGTTTTCTTTTCGTTTTCATATTAGGATTTCCTAAGCCTTTGCTATGAACCCTAATGTGTCTATTTGTTATTGCTTATCGAACTTTGATTTTGAATCATAAAACATTTGATTTTGAACTATATGATATGAAGACTTTGATTTTGAAAACATGATTAAACGTTTGATAAAATATGATCTATGTCGATTATGACATTCTTATTTGACCTCGAGATAGTTTGACACCGAGCCAATTATTAACTAGTCATGGGGTTCCATGTCCGTGTCGACAAATGCACTTGACATGACTCTAGGCGATAGAGTGAAGTTACGCCACGTCCCTTATCATTATCTGTTATGAGCTCGGTTTGAATTATATTATTAAAGTATATACGTGGGGCGTATGGGTGCATCCTAGATCATTATATGCTATATATTATATGTTTATGCTATATGTTATCGATGATTGATCTTTGCGTGCATGCGTCCTTCATAACTCTGGTAGGTCTCCCTACAATTGTTGCCTTATGTGATTATGATATGTTTACGATATGGCATATGTATGCGGGCTCGAGGTAGTTAGCTATAAAACTTATTCTTATATTACGAATTATCTTTTGAAATGAATATGACTTCACTATTTTCTTTCACTTTATTTCGTATTCGTTATCGTTTCGTATTCGTTTTGCTTGTATATCATTCCTTTGGGCTTTTGAAGCTCGGCCGCACTTTTCTTTTCTTCATGGCGGTATCTAAGCATTGGGCTGAGTATTGCTTTGGGATGAGTCTTGAGTGGACTTACCTTAGAGATTTTAGCTTTGATCTTATGATGCCATTTAGACTTTATGTTTTAGACATTTCATTTGGAGTTTATTTTCATTTGGGACCTATGTATTGAAGTCATTTTGACTTGGATTATTTCCATATTTATGATGAGATTTCTTTTGGTTTATATGTTTGCTTTGATATGACACCATTACTTGTGATTCCTTTACCCTTGTGGGGTCGGGCGTTACAATTTATGGCATCGAGCCGGTTTCTGACTTGTAGTCGGGACACTGTGACATATGGAGCCTAGGTTTTGAGACCTTAGAGCTTAGGATTTGACTGTGAGGATTTGGGTAGACTTTAGGATTCCTTCGTACTTCCATTTCGTATCTCACCTTTATTCATTTTGCTAATCGTTTAGATGGTTCGAACTCGTACTCTTGGTGGCGCGGATGGAGCGATGATCTTTGTTAACATGGATCTGCGATTGCGAATGCTCTCAACTCTCTTTTCCTGGTTTGACTACACGAGATGATGGAGCGGTGATCAACAACATTCGTGTCGAATGGTGCTTGAGTAGTGGTGGAGAAATCAACCGTCGGTATTCATACTTGGCTCGGCGTTTGGTGGTGAAGCCTCTTTCGTTTAACCTTCTTTGCTACTCCTCTGAGGCCGAGGTGGATCACTCATATTGAGAAGTTGTTTGAAATCTTGGGTTGTGGAGCGAGTTTAAGACTCGTTTGGCTTCATTCAAATTGGAAGGTGATGCTTTGAGTTGGTGGAAGGCGCTCAAACAAGCAAGAGGAGGAGGCGCTTTTCTTTGTGACTTGTACTTGGGTGAGTTTGGACTATCTTCTATAACCGTTACTTCCACGATCTTTGGCGACAAAGGTATGAGAGGGATTATCGAGGCGATCTACCGGTTTGATCATGAGAACTCTAATGAGTACATGAGTAGGTTTATGAGGTTGGTGAGTTTTGTTGGAGTGATTCTTTGGAGATGGTAGGCGTCAAGCTAAGCACTTCAAGTGGGGGCCGAAGAAGTGGGTGTTGGACCGATTGCTTAATATTGAGTATGAGAATGTGTCGGCTGCAATGATGCACTCGTAACATTGAGATCTTTCATGAGGTTTCGGGTTCTAACAAGCGTGTCGCGATGGTGATCGGATTCAAAGTAGGACTCAAGGCAATGACTATAAGGAAACTACGGTAGGAGTTATGATTCGAGAGGTCAAGTGGATAGGAGTTATGATCGGTGAGGTCGATCGGGAAGGAATGTTGACCTTTGGCGCTACGAGGCGAGGGTCAAGATAATAGAAATCTTGGTAGAAATGGAAGTGATCGTCGGAACCAAGGTAACAATAACCGCGTTACAACGAGGATCGGCCACTCGAGGAACAAATCGGTCGTGCTTGAGGATCTTCTAGTCGTGAGAGGACGGTGAGGTTTTGCCACCCCACCTATTTGTACTACTTGTGGAAAGGCTCATCCAGGCGGTGTTTCAAGGCAGCTGGTGGATGTTTCTCTTGTGGTTCCACTACTCACAAGATTAAAGATTGCCCTAAGAAGAATCCGGCGGTTCACGGAAACTACATCAAGCCGCCGACTACTCTTGGGCGTGTTTATGCTACTACTCGTAACGGTGGAGCGAACTTGAGTACCATTACGGGCACTCTTTTCATTGATGATTTCTTTGTCTTCGTTTTATTTGATCTGGGCCACACACTCCATTATATCTATCACATACGCTAAGAAACTTAATATGAAGCCCAAACCGTTAACAAATCACTTATCGATTTCTCGCCTATGAAAAATCATGTGATCATTGATCATAAATCGTTAAGTGTCCTCTTCGTTTTGATGATCGTATTCGCTTTGCAAATCTGTATCCTCTCAATATGGTCGACTTTGATATCATTCTAGGCATGGATTGGTTGGCTTACCATAGAGCTTCAATTGATTGCCATGCTAGAACGGTGATCTTTGGAGCGTAAAACATCTGAATTCGTTTATCATGGTTCTCAACCCGCCGTCTGTTAAGCTCATTTCCGCTATGAAGGCGCGGATCATGATTGCTCATGGGTGCCAAGGTTTTCTAGCATCTGTTAAGGACACATCTTTGGAGAGTCCTAACATTGAAAATCTTCGGTTGTTTGCGAATTTCTTGGCGTTTTCCGATGAACTCCTGGACTTCCCCAGCTCGAGAAGTTGAGTTTAGCATTGAGTTAATTCACAGTCTTGAACCGATTTGAAGGCTCCGTGTCGTATGGCACTGTAGAGGCGAAGGAGTTGAAGGAGCAGTGCAAGAGATGATAGAAAGTGGATTTATTAGCGGTGTTTCTCCATGGGGTGCACTGTCTTGTTTGTGAAGAAGAAGGATGGAAGCATGCGCCTATGTATCGACTATCGTGAACTCAATCGTATTACTATTCGTAACCGTTATCCTTTGCAGCGTATAGGCGATTTGTTTGATCAAGCGCAAGGAGCTAAGTTCTTTTGAAGATTGACACGAGTCGGCTACCATCGATTCGTGTGAAGGAGCAAGATGTTCCTAAGACCGCGTTTCGTACGAGATATGGTCATTCTGAATTTCTCGTTATGCCTTTTGGTTTGACCAATGCGCTTTCTTGTGTTTATGGACACGATGAATCGTGTTTTCCATGAGTTTCTCGACAAGTTCGTTATTGTTTTCATCGGCGACATTTTGGTTTACTCTAAGTCGAAGAAGAGCATGAAGAACATCTTCGTATAGTTTTGGAGATTTTGAGGAAGAAGAAGTTGTCGCCAAATTTTGAAGTCGAATTTTGGTTGAGACAAGTTGCTTTCCTTGGTCATATCGTGTCGGTGATGGTATTACCATGGATCCGTCTAAAGTTGAGGCTATCACTAAATGGCCAAGACCTACGGACGGTGGTGAGGTCGGGAGTTTTCTTGGACTTCTTGGTTACTATAGGCGTTTTGTTGAAGGTTTCTCTCGCTTAGCTCTACCCTAACCCAAGCGATGAGGAAAGGTGAAAAGTTTGTATGGACGGATGAGCGAGAGAAGAGTTTTGAAGAATTGAAGCGGAGATTGGTGTCGGCTCCTATTTTGACTCTTCCAAGCGGGTTACGGAGGATTTCAAATTCTCTGATGCATCTAAGAAAGGATTAGGTGTGTTTTGATGCAACATGGAAAGGTAATAGCTTATGCTTGAGGCGGCTAAAACCTTATGAGGAGAATTACCCAACCCATGATCTTGAGTTAGGCTGCGGTGGTGTTTGCGTTGAAGATTTGGAGACATTACTTGTATGGAGGCGTGTGATATATTCACGATCATAAGAGTCTCAAGTATATTTTCACTCGGAAGGAACTTAACATGAGACAAAGAAGATGGTTAGAACTTCTTAAGGATTATGACACTAACATTCGATTACCATCCGGTAAGGCTAACGTAGTTCTTGGCCTTAGCGAAATCGGGCATTCTTGCAGTATCGAGATTGAGCCTAGGATTTTGCGTGACTTAGAGTTTGGATGTTGAGTTGTGTGTACGAGGTTTTGATGGATCTTGGGCAAGTATGAAGGTGGAGTCGAACCTTATCTTGCAAATTAAAGCTCGAGAAAGATGATGTGTTGTGGGCCGTGGTGCAAAATGTTGAAGAAGGTAAGCGAGACGGAGTTTAAGGTTGATAATAGCGGTATTGTATGGTATGAAGATAGGCTTTGTGTTCCCAATGATCGGTGCCATTGAGAAAGTTATGGTGAAGCTCATAGTTCTCCTTTCACTATTCATCTGGTTCTACCAAGATGTATAGGGATTTGAAGCGATACTTTTGGTGGAATGGCATGAAGCAAGATGTGGCGACGTTTGTGTCGAAGTGTATGATTTGTCGTGAGGTTAAGATTGAACATCGGAGGGCTAGTGGTTATTCTGACCATTGGATATTCCAACATGGAAGTGGGATAAGATATCTATGGATTTTGTGGTGGACTACCTCTTACTAGGAAGAAGCATGATGCGATTTGGGTGGTTGTTGATCGACTAACCAAATCGCTCATTCTTGCCAATCGGGAAGGATTATGGTATTGGTAAATTGGCGGAGATTTTTGACAAGAGATCGTTAGACTTCATGGTACTCGGCATCTATTGTGTCCGATAGAGATCCGCGTTTTACTTCTCGTTTACGGAAGGGTTTGCGAAAGCTTGGGGTACTCGACTTAACTTTAGTACGGCATTTCATCCTCAAACGGATGGTCGGTCGAGAGGACTATCTGAGACCTTAGAGGATATGCTAAGGGCTTGTGCTTTAGAATGGGTGGCGGTTGGGACGAATATTTATGTTTAGTAGAGTTTGCATATAACAACAGTTGGCATGCTAGCATTAAAGCGGCACCGTTTGAACTTCTTTATGGAAGGAAATGTAGAGCACCTATTTGTTGGGACGAAGTAGGTGGCGTTTGATTGAAGGACGGAAATGATCGAGATCACTAATGAGAAAGTAGGCGTGGCTAGAGAGAAATTGAAGGAAGCTAGGTCTCGTCGGAAAAGTTATCTTGATAAGCATCGTCGTGATTTAAATTTCGGGTTGGAGATCGTGTGTTTTGAAAGTTTCGCCGTTTAGGCGTGAAGCGTTTTGGAATCAAGGGCAAGCTTAGTCCTCGATTTATTGGACCGTTTGAGATTCTAGAGCGAATAGGAGAAGTTTCGTGTCGTTTAGCACTTCCGCCTCGGTTATCGCATGTTCATGGCGTTTTCCATGTATCACTCCTAAGGGGATACAACTATCATCCGTTACGTTGCTTCTTATCCGTTTGATCAAATTCAATCCGATATGTCTTTATCGAAGAACCGGAAGTTATTCGGAAAGACAAGAAAGAGTTATGAGGAATAAAGTTATTCCATTCGTTAAGATTCTTTGGAAAATCATCACGAGCGTGAGGCTACTTGGGAAACCGAGGTCGATGCGTGCTAGTTACCCTCATTTCTTTGAATAGTTTGGTATGTTCTCATTTCGTTTCGTTTTCATTTTCATTTCGTTTCATTCAATTTTCGAGGACGAAAATTTTTCTTTAGAGGGAAGAATTGTAAAACACGAAAATCTAAAATCTGAATAAAGACTAAAATACCCTTGGAACTAAAATTTATAAAATCGTAAAATATATTTATAACATTTAAAGAAATTAAAAGTTAACTTGCGAATATTTAAAAACCTAACTAAAATATATTACGTAATTGATTTTGGTGCGACGAAGAATTAATGTTTAAGTAAATGATTTGGGTCGTGTTTGTTTGTGTTCGTGAGCCAAGGGCGAAGCCCATTGGGTGCGTGGTGATGGTGTGTTCGGTTGGACCCAAACCCAAACCCAATTCCTTTCCTAGTTTAACTCAAATACTACAACTATATATACCATACATAATCATGAGTTTGGAACCCTAGTTTTATTTGCTCTCCTTTTCTTTTCTCCTATTCGGCGAGACTCAACAAACACCCTTGGTGTTGAATTTTGCTCAATCAAGTTAAGGTATAACGTTTATTTGTCTTCCTTTAACGTACCTTGCATGTATATGTCAAGTTATATTTTGTTTAGTCGCGTTTTGTTTTGTTTCTTTTGTGGCGAGAGGTGTAAAACAAAACCAAGACAAACCCTAATTAATTTAACCTTGTAACTAATAAGAGACATGTAACGTAAGATGTAATATTGAATCGGGTTATGTTTGTGTCGTTTTAATGAGGGCGAACCATATGAGTTAGGACCGAACCATGTTTAACTTCGAATAAGGAATATAACTTAATAACTTGAATATGTGAAGTGTTTAGATGAGCTAAGACTAGTGTAAAACCTAATATTCGAAAACCCTAGATTGAACCGAAACATATATATAAGTTTTGAAGATGCATTAATTAAGTAAAGGTTATGTTAACGTAAACCCTAGTTTTGATATGCTAATTTAATAAGTTATGCTAAACCCTAATAGTGTAAATGTGTGATGTCTGAGTAATAAGTAACTTATATGTCACATAAAATCATGAGCGTATATGGTGAAACATAAAAGGAAAGATTATTTTGTGACGTGTTAGGTTAAATGTGAGTCATTAAAAGGCGTAACATGTAAGTTAATGCATATTAATGAGATATTAAAGAATGAGAAACCCTAAACTTTAATAAAAGACATATGAAACCCTAATTTACGATATTAATATTAAAACATTTAAGTCTCATTTAATTATAGAAACCCTAAAATATTAAAAGATCATTTTGACGATTGTGGAATCATTAATAATATATACGACATTAATGTATATAGGTTACGTGAAGAAGGAGTAATTCTTTGCTTTCCTGTTTCGACTTTTGATCTTTTGCTTTCGAATAAGGTACGGATATTACATCTTACTTTAAGACACTTATGTTATCGTACAAACATTCGACCTTTTCGGTAAAGGTTTCGTATAAGTTTTCTTTTCGTTTTCATATTAGGATTTCCTAAGCCTTTGCTATGAACCTAATGTGTCTATTTGAGTTGTTGCTTATCGAACTTTGATTTTTGAATCATAAAACATTTGATTTTGAACTATATGATATGAAGACTTTGATTTTGAAAACATGATTAAGCGTTTGATAAAATATGATCTATATCGATTATGACATTCTTATTTGACCTCGAGATAGTTTGACACCGAGCCAATTATTAACTAGTCATGGGGTTCCATGTCCGTGTCGACAAATGCACTTGACATGACTCTAGGCGATAGAGTGAAGTTACGCCCGTCCCTTATCATTATCTGTTATGAGCTCGGTTTGAATTATATTATTAAAGTATATACGTAGGGGCGTATGGGTGCATCCTAGATCATTATATGCTATATATTATATGTTTATGCTATATGTTATCGATGATTGATCTTTGCGTGCATGCGTCCTTCATAACTCTGGTAGGTCTCCCTACAATTGTTGCCTTATGTGATTATGATATGTTTACGATATGGCATATGTATGCGGGCTCGAGGTAGTTAGCTATAAAACTTATTCTTATATTACGAATTATCTTTTGAAATGAATATGACTTCACTATTTTCTTTCACTTTATTTCGTATTCGTTTCGTTTCGTATTCGTTTTGCTTGTATATCATTCCTTTGGGCTTTTGAAGCTCACCGCACTTTTCTTTTCTTCATGGCGGTATCTAAGCATTGGGCTGGGTATTGCTTTGGGATGAGTCTTGAGTGGACTTACCTTAGAGATTTTAGCTTTGATCTTATGATGCCATTTAGACTTTATGTTTTAGACATTTCATTTGGAGTTTATTTTCATTTGGGACCTATGTATTGAAGTCTTTTG
Organism: Chrysanthemum lavandulifolium; assembly: GCA_022545495.1. Classification (NCBI taxonomy): domain Eukaryota; kingdom Viridiplantae; phylum Streptophyta; class Magnoliopsida; order Asterales; family Asteraceae; genus Chrysanthemum; species Chrysanthemum lavandulifolium. Next base: position 187,189,002 of record CM040239.1, on the reverse strand, counting down.
ACTTGGATTATTTCCATATTTATGATGAGATTTCTTTTGGTTTATATGTTTGCTTTGATATGACACCATTACTTGTGATTCCTTTACCCTTGTGGGGTCGGGCGTTACAATGACAAGACACAAAGCTAAGGGTTTCACAAAACCTCGCAATGCTTTACTTAGCTTTGTGTATAAACAAAACAGTGAATCATAAGGACCATCAAACACCTTATTTACTTGTTTTATCTCTCAAGAGGAACCCAAGAATATTGCTCAAGCTTTGACTAAAGAAAGGCGGGTTGAAGCTATCTGAGGAAGAACTTCTTCAATTTAAACTTCAAAGTTTGGGTTTATGTGATCTTCGAGGATGGGAAGAGAGTTATTGGCACCAGATGGGTTTTAGAGTCAAAAGAGATGAAAGAGCCAATGTTATCAAAAACAAGGCACGATTAGTTGCTCAAGGTTATAGGAGGGGAAGAAGGGTAGATTATGATGAGGTATTTGCTCTGTGGCAAGGATTGAAGCAATTAGAATATTTCTTGCTTTTGCTTCTTATATGGGTTTCGGTCTATCGGATGGATGTCAAGAGTGCCTTTCTTTATGGCACTATACTTGGAAGAGGTGTATGTTAAGCAACCTCCGGTTTGAAGATCCTAAACATCCAAACAAAGTCTATAAGGTGGTTAAGGCTCTTTATGGTCTTCATCGGGCACCTAGAGCTTGGTATGAGAGGCTCTACACATTCTTATTGCAACACGGATACGGGAGGGAGCTATAGACAAGACTTTGTTTATCAGAGAGACAAGAAGGATATCATGTTAGTTCGGGTTTATGTTGATGATATCATATTTGGGGCTACCAAGCAGTCCATGGTTAGGAATTTGAGCGGTGATCGAAGGAATTTCAAATGAGTTCAATGGGAGGTTAACTTTCTTTTTAGGACTTGAGTTAAGCGGTCAAAGGAAGGAATTTTTATCGGTCAAGACAAGTATATTACGAGACATCCTTAAAAGTTTAATTTTGATGATATGAAGGCATTACTACACCTATTAAATCTATTAATTCATTGGGCAAAGATGAAGATGGATGACTGTTGAAGTCAAGCTTCTGGATCAATGATTGGCTCTCTTATGTATCTTCGCATCCAGGCACGATATCATGTTTGCGGTTTGTCTATGTGTAAGATATAAAGTCTCACAAAGATCTCTCACATGAATGCGATAAAAAGAATTTTACATTATTTAAAACAACAACCTAAGTTGGGGTTGTGGTATCTAAAGAGTCGCCTTTTACTTGGAAGCTTTTTGAGATAGTGACTATGCGGTGATAATTATGATAGAAGATCAACGGTGGTGGATGCCAATATCTTGGAAGAAGGTTAGTCTCACAGCAATGCAAGAAGCGGACAATTGCGGCAACATCATCTCTTGGCGATGAATCGTAGGCTGCTTGCAAGCTGTTGTGGACAAGTTTTATGGATGCGAGAATCAACTCTTGGACTATGGGTTCAATTTCAAAATACTCCTATCAATATTGATAATGAGAGTACCATTTGTATTGTGAAGAATCACATGTATCATTCCAAGACAAAGCATATTGATTCGGCATCACTTTATCGAGAGATTGTTATGAGCACGGGCTCATCAATGTTGTCAAGGTTCACACGGATGACAATGTGGTGATTTACTTACAAAAGGTTTTGATGTGTCACGATTCAATCACTTGGTCGTGAGCATTGGAATGATTAACTACTAAGCTATGTTTGAGGGAGGACTATAAGGTGTTAGTATAGTCTGTGTATTTATGAGGGAGGATACTTGTTTATACTTAGTTTATATGACGGAATTTGGCAAAATCTTGTGTTTCTGAAATCTTGCTTGGAAAATCTTGCTTGGAAATCTGCTTATGTGGAAAATCTTGTTTGTCGTATTAAAGTCTTGTTCCAACGGTAATATTGATGGGTAATTGATAGTAACGGTAACTTTGTTATTATAGGTGTGATTTTTCAAATCCGCTATAAATAACTACTTCGATTTTCCTCTCATATTATTACTTTTATCTCACAATCACCATCTCTTTATTATTCAATCATATCTTTTCATTGTGCTCACTTATTCATCAATGGCGAATCGATTAAGCTGTTTCAAAGCACAATATGGTGGCTAATTTGGACAAGGCGAGGCGAATGTGGCTTTTATGATATCATTGATTATCTTCTTGGGTGCATGATTCGTTATGCTCTTTTAGTTGAGTTGGATATTATTGAACCTTGGATTCAAGAATTTTGGGCTAATGCTAGAAATAATATGGAAGAGGATAAATATTATATTAGATCAGATTGTTGGACGGTCTATCAAGATTACAGAGGCTTCTATTAGAAGATTTATTATTTGGTGATGAAGGAGGGCTATTCGATTTGACAAGCACCTAATTTGGGATACTTTTAGAGATCTTGGTTATGAAGGGTCTTTGTGGAACAAACATTCAAGAAAGCATTATTTTGTCCTCGATGGAAGTTCTTGATTCATGTCTTGCTCCATTGCATAAGTTCTAAAAGTACTTCTTGGGAGCAATTTGGGTCAAATATAGCATCTGCGATGGTTGGATTAGCTACCAGCAGTGTTTAATTTTCAAGGCTTATTTTGGATGGGATGCTTTCACATATATCATACGGGTCAAAATGGTTGATGTACCCAAGGTTTGTCTGAGTTTTTCTTAAACAAGCAATTGGTGATGTTCCAAAACCCTGCGATTTGTTACTGTTATTGTGCAACAAGCCAAAATATTTACATTTATGGCTCGTGAAGTGATTTGTTCGGAGGTGGAGATACTCCATTGACTACTACAATCTTGGAAGTTGTTCAAACTATGCGTGATGAAAGTGGAGAGGATGAGGAAAGTGAAGGTCTGATTACATACCTAGTCTTTGCTTCACAAAGTCTTGCCTCTCGGTCTTTGCTCTCGAAGATCGCATCGCCAAGTCTTTGCTACACAAGGTCGCTTCTCGACAAAGTCTTGATGCTCCGGAACATGTTGCTGTTACACCTCCACCATCTCTACACGAATCTCAACAAGACGTTCACTCACAATCTCAAGGAGATGAAGTTTCTATGGAGTCTGAAGGTCAAGTTCTTAACAATTATGCTTTAACTCGAGAATTGACAAGGTTGAAGAAATCTTTTGGAGAGCAAGCTAAAGCGCTTAAGAAGTTGAAGCGTAAGTATATGTGGTTAAGGAATTTTATTAAACCATATATTCAAGGTTATAACTTATGGGTTAAAGAGGAAAACAAGCGCAGTAAGCAACTTGAAAGGAATTAAAAGCAAGAAGGTTCATACAACATTTTACATCAACTTGGGAGGAATTTAGAAAAGAAAATTTGAAGAAGATGTTACGAAGAGAGAGAACACAAGGTCTTGAAGAAAGATTATTTCGAATCTTGAGGAAAAGAAGAACAAGTTCAAGTTCAAGGTGCGATGATCAAGGTCTTGAACATCAAAGTGTTCCTTTTCAAGATACTTCTAGGCAGAGGTAATAACACCAAGAGTATTGAATTTTGAAGAAGAAGTGGGCCTTCTACAAGCATTATACAAGAAGAGGAGGAAGCTACATTCAAACCTATTCATTCGCAAGTGATGATGAAGTTATTGCTACAATTTTAGGAGATTTGTCACAACCAAGAGGTGGTGTTACTATTAGAGATGTACAAGAAGAAGAACAACAAAGAACTTCTCAACTCGCAATTAATCCTAAGGATAAAGGAAAGGTGTTTTGGTTGAAACTAAGAAAAGAAATTAACTTTAGCAAAACTTAGAGCAATTGAAGTTGCTAGGAATGAAGCTGCTGACTAGAAAGCTTCAAGAAGAGTTAAATGCTAAAGATAGAAAAGATCGGGAAGCTCAAGAAGCTCGGAATAGAAAAGCGACTCAAAAGGTACAAGATGAATTAGATCTTTGAAGGCTTTGAACCATTCTGATCGCTACTCACATTAGATATATGTCAAGAAGACCTAATTTAGCTAAAGAAAGGAATGCAATGATGGCATATTTAAAAGCGGAGGATATAAAGGATTGCGAAAAGTGAATTATGTGAATATGAAAAGACTATATGATCTTTGAGAGAGAAGCTTATAAGAAAGATGTTGCGGAATTAAATATTTTAGAGAAGAAGCTACTTGAATGAAAGGTGAAAGAAAGAAGAGTTTGAAAAGAAAAATTGAAATTCTGAGATGTTCGGTTTTCAAAGAAAGAAAAAGTAGAATTAAGGATGAGACAAAGGATGAATTAAGAAACTATCTCGAGTAGTAGATTTTGATTACTCAAAAGAAGATCTTGATATGAAGATGAATAGATCTCGATTACTACTTTTAAAGTTGTGGAATCTAAAGAAGGAAGTTATATGATGTTCCACGAAATGATGAAAGCTTCAAGGTGTTTAATAGGCTATGGGATGTTCTACATGCAATTGTGAGTGGATTTATTCCATTTATATCACTTGGTGAGTGACTACTTTGAACATAGTCCTTTAGAAGGAATTGGTCTAGTACTACTTGGAGATCTCACTCTGACATGGGAAGTGAAGATCAAAGCAATGATGATATTTGGAAAGATCAAGAGAGGTGGGAGATTATGCATTGGAGATTCTTTGAAGAATCTGGAGTTCATGTTCTAGAGCTAGAAAATGGGACGATGATTCATATGTTTGAGACGAGAAGATATCCTCTCTTTGTTGAGCTGATGAGAAGGATGTTGGAGCATGGAATGGAAGTAGAAGAGGATAATGAAATTGCTCTCATGGTCATCAATTTGTTTATCAAGCTGGACTACTATTCTTTGAGGATGATCAATAAGCGGTATGAACTTTATTTGAATAAATACTTTTGATATATCGATTACTTTTATTCAAAATCTCTGTTGATCGACGATACTTTCATCAAAATCTTGTTTGCGAGACATAAACAGTTAAATAATTTTTAGAAGAAACCTTTTGCTAAGTAATAAATATTTTGCAACAAAGGGTAAAATAAATGGTTTTGTGATGATAACATCAATAGGTTATCAATCCACCATGGTTACAAAAGGATTGACTAATCCATGAGCAACGGCTCGGTAAAGATATATCAAATCCGTTTTAGTTGACAACTTGCTAATAAGTTGGATGGTACTCAACTCACCATATCGTAATGTGAAGAGTTGGCTAGCCCACAAGATAATGGCTTGTGGTAAAGGCATGGAAAAACCATTGTTGGTAATTAGTTCACCATTAAATAGAAGAACTAACTAGTCCGGAAGAATGCGACTTTTGGTAAAGACAAAACAAATCTATTGATAGCTGGTGGTTTGCTAAAAATCATATGGTTATCAATGTACCATGGTCTTACACACCAAAACATTTGGCTACTCGAGATAATGGCTTTGGTAAAGAGATCTAAATCCATTAAGTTTTCAATGATTAGCCTCTCACGAGGAGTTAACACACACTGGAAGTGATGAGAATAGTATGCAACTTTAAAGCGAATTAATGTACAAATTATCATATGTTCTTTGTGTTCTTTGAAAAGATGGAATTCTTTGGATCTTTGCTATGAAAAGAACAATTCTAAGAGATACTTTGACAAGCACGGATATTACAGAGATAAAATCTAAAGACTAAGAAACAATCCGTTTTTAAAGATGAAGATATTAAAGACATATTCATAAAGGAACTTGAAGTCAAGCAAGTAGAATTCAAGTTAGGGAGGATTGTTGGGATATGAAAATCTTTGAAGATATGAAATCTTGAAGATATGAAATCTTGTAAGATCTGAAATCTTGGAAGAAGTCAAAGAGTCAAAATCTTGCTAAAGACAAAGTCAAAATCTTGCACTATGAAGTCAAAATCTGCAAGAACAAAAAAGCTGTTATATTCGTTTATGGAAAGAATTGTATTCTATGTTTAGATTACTTGTCGTACAAGGTTACATATTGTAAACCGACTAGGATATCCTTGAGCCTATAAAGGACTTCTAGATTGGCATTAGAGTGCGATTCCAAAAGAGTTTTAGAGTTACTGAATTAGTGTTTTAGAAAAGTTCGATTATCTTAGAGTTGTATTAGAGTATCGCATAATAAGCGATTTAGAGTTTATAATAAAGTTATTCTTCTTAGCTTTGTTAAGTAAATTCGCGTACTTAATAAAGATTGCTCGGTGTTTCTTTGTTAATAACTTAGGATTTATCCGAGGTTATTAAACCTTAACAAGCTAGTTAAAGTTAGTTTGATTAAAGTATATCGATCCAACATTGTTGTTGTTGGTGGGACTGAAGATATATGTGTTGCTGAGACTGGTTGAGCTGGCTCCCCCTCAGTGTGAGAGAGAGTTTCTTCAGTGGCCTTCCCCCCTCAATTGTTGTTGCAACATCAGTGAGAGCAAGAGTTGTCTTGGACACTGGGGGAGTTGGAGTCGCTTGACCGTTGAAGGCTTGGTAGATCTCCGTGACCATAGCCTTAATGACAATTGTATCCTTTTGAAGACCTGTGACTTTTTCTGCCAGATTAGCCTGAGAAAGTTCCAAAGCAGTCATTCTAGGCCCAAGATTCCAAGCCATAGAAGATGATGCCTTAGCCAAAGTAGTCACTTGAGTATCCAAAGAACCCAGTGTAGCTGAAGAGGCGGACTAAAGGCGAAGACCACGAACATTGCAGTTGAGCATGTCGATTAGTTCGGTGAGGTTTGGAGGAATTTTTCAAAATCGCCTCGGTAGCCTCCGGCACTTTGGAGTTGAGTGTTGGGTCTTCTTTGATGAATCACGATTTCATCTATCTTTGTGCCACAACCACAGAAGGTGCTTGAGAAATTTAACCAGGTTTTCATCCAGTCTGTGAAGATGTTGGTACATGAGATCCCTGTGTTCGTCAGTGTTTGCATCAAAAGCTTGGACCTCAGCTTTTAGATCTAAATAACTGGCAGCTGCTTCAGTGTGTTGATCCCATAAAGTTTCAATAACACCAAAATATAGCTTCCTTGAAGCTTTAGTGATCCACATAACCAGTTGTCTTTCTGTCAGTGGAAGAGTGTTGTCAAACTTTCTGAATTCTTCAGGACAGGAGGAAGAAGAAGAGTCAGAGTCATTATCTTCAGGCTTGAGAGGTGACTCTTCAGGATTTTGTGGATCAGGCTGATGCTCTTGTTCTTATGTTTGAACATCATCGTCCATTTCTTCTCCTGCTGAAAGTATATCATCTTCACTGTCAGCCAGTTCTTCATCAGAGAAAAGAATTTCATTAACCTCAGCAACTGTTAAGAGACCAGTGGTGGTGATGGGTTCCATATCGGTGGTGGTGTTAATCCTCTCGAGTCTTTGTCCCCGTTGCTCCTTCAAGCTTGGTGGGTGATTCGATGCTATCCCTAGAAGCGATGGCGGTGATATCTCTATCAGCGGGTTGTTCAATTCCCTCGATTCTTTGGGATCATTCGGTTGGCCCTCGAGACAAGCAGCGTGATTTCGCGAGTGTCATCCTTGGGCGATGTGGAAGCACTCCTCTACCAGCCGGGTTGTATGTTTCCCTACGGATCTTGGGGAGTAGTAGTTGGGACCAAGGGCACTGGACCGTGATGTATCGGTGTCCTTCGTTGTCACGGGGTGGATGATGTTTGGTCTCCACAGGTGGATGTTGATCAGGGGCTTTCTTTGCCTTTAGGTTGTGCTCCGAAGTCTCGAGGCCCGAGACTTGGGTTTAGTCTTAGTCGATCGAGACTTCCTTTTCTCTTTTAGGAGCGGGGTTTGGAGACCTTGAGTCCTTTGGTTGTTCTGACAACCATATGGGCCGTCAATTTTATTTCAATGACTTGGGATGGGTCTTTTTGAAAGTTTGATTGACTTAGGATACCAGGTAAAGCAGTGTATTTGTATTCCTGATGGTAATTACAACCCAATAACACTTGTAAAGCACATGAGACAAACCTAGGATACGAAACGTATTTAGTCCTAGTTTTCTCGGTGGCTTGATTACGAGATCACGTAAATGATCACCCCGATGTCGACGGTGACCCCATTCATCAAGCAATATACCACCATCAACTGAATAGAGTTAACTTGGGTGGATGAGTGATTCCTCGAGAACACAGATCACAAATGTGAGCAGGATCTTCCAAGCCACGGAAATGAGTTCTTGGTGACGGGTTACATCCAAAAACTTTGGATCAAAAACAATTTGTTTTAACCCATCCTTAACGATGGAGGGTTCGGGATGGGCAACATAGTTCCAATTATAGTCTAACCACATTGAAGTACAAAATGTTTTATAATCGGGGTGGTGACTTTTCCCGTTAAAAGACTAAATTTGATGAGATACTCCTTGAGTGGTCGTAGGTCGATCTCATCGATGGGGGTGTCGGGTCATAGGCCCTGCTTGTAGCCCAAAACTCCCTAAGGAGGTTTTGTGCAATTGAAGGGATTGAGTAAAGGCCGTTTTGGGTGGGCGGTTGAATAAAAACTTCATGATGTCCTTATAAATTTGGGTCATCGGGAGGGTATTCAAAGTGCATATAACATTGTTTGTTTTAAATTCAACATTACTTAGATCTCCTACCCACTGTGGTGCAAACTGAAGAAATTGTGTTCTTACCATTTCCATTAAAAGTTTTAGGGTTTTGAAAAGTTTTCTTGACAAGAAAAATCAAAGAGTTTTAAATCTTTTAAGTTTTGTGATGAAAAACCTTTTGTAAATTGATTACAAAGAAGATTTTAGTGAAAAACTGTTTTGAGGATTAAAAACACAAAGATTTCAGGGTTTGAGAAGTGATTTTGACAGAGTTTAGATGCAGAAATTCTTTGTGTGTTTTTTTTGGTGTTTTGAGAGGGGTATTTATAGAGTGGTGAGAGGGGTAATTTTTGCATAAAAGAGGATTTGTAAAGTCGGTTTGAAAGCGTTTTATTTACCTCATTTAATGCCACCTACTCCACTACCATGATGGTTCCGGTTTTCAAGGGATCGATTGCGAGTGCGGTAAAAGTGCATTACGTAATAAAATATCCTTAGGATATTTCATGTGAGAGGAGGCATTTAATGCCAAGTGGGATGAGGTAAGGTGTTGAGAGACCCTTGACTTTGATGACAGTAAGATAAAGAGACATATATTCCCATATTAAATTGGTTTGCTGACCAACCTAGGACATTTAAGTAACTAATACTTGGTGCATTTAGTTACTCATTCAATGCTCAATATCTAAAGTCAGGGTCCTTGAATGAGTCTTACTCATTCAGTGAGAAGCTTGTTTTGGGGTTTTGTTCAGGGAGAATGAACCATTTAGAGAAAACTTCTTGAGATTGGGATTGGTTTTGAGTTCTTGACTCTCGATGTCTAGCATTCCCAATTACTTTCGGTCTCTCAAGGTAGGTTCATCTAAGGGTTTGTGAAGATATCGGCAAGTTGATATTCGATGGGGATGAAATGAAGCTCTTTGTCTCCTTTCATTATGTGGTCCACGATGAAGTGATATCGATATCAATGTGTTTGGTTCTTTGGTGAAGGACATGGTTGTTGGAGATTGCAATACCTTTGGTGTTATCACGGAAGATGGGTACCATTTTGTAATGGATGTCATAGTCGTGAGTTGAATTTTCATCCATAAAACATTGGCCTGACACCTGCGTGACCCATACTAAACTTGGTGAAGACATAACCAGCGATTGTTACTTTTAGCACTCCTACAAACCGGTTTTCTCAAGAAATTTGCGGGACCACGAGGTACTTTTTACATCCATGTTGCAGCCGGCATAATCAGTCGAATACCCTTTGAGGTCGAACCACGAGCACTTTGGATAGTAAAGTCCAAGGCTTGGAGTTCCTTCGGTATATGAGGATTCTTTTGGCTGCGGTGAGATGGGATTCTTTAGGATTGGTGATATCTTGCTATTAGGCAGGCCGAGAATTGTATATACGATCTGGAAGCGATAAGATACATCGATGAGCCAACAATCCCCCGAAATGGGTTTGATTGTTGATTTGCGGTGAGATCGGGTCCAAGGTTGTTAGGAGGGACCATTGGTGTATTCATCGAGGCACGATCGGATATCTCATATTTCTTTAAAGTTTACGGTGTACTTCTCTTGGTGATGGAGATTCCTTTATCGGTTTGCACGATTGTAGTCAAGGAAGTATGTGATTTCACCCATCATGCTCATTTCAAACTTCTTTGTATTGATTGTTCAAGCTGTTTGCAAAAGTGTAGTTTTTAGCCAAAGATGATATCATAAACATATACTTGGACCAGTATCACATCTTGCTTTGTCTTGTAGATAAACAATGTGTTGTCTATCTTTCCTCGACAAACTTGTTTTGAATCAAGAAGGTTGAGAGAGTTTCATACCATGCACAGGAGCTTGTTTAAGTCCATAAAGGGCTTTGTCAAGCTCTGAGACATAGTCGAGAATTCACTACTCTCAAAGCCGGAGGTTCTTGAACATACACATCTTCCTTGAGTTCACCATTCGAGAATGCACTTTTTACATCCATTTGGTAAACTTTGAAGTTCATGTAGGTAACATATGCACGGAAGATCCTAATGGCTTCCATTCTTGCAACAGGAGAAAATGTCTCATCATAGTCAATGCCTTCTTGTTGTTGTAACCTTTGGCTACAAGTCGCTTTGTTTTAATGGATGTTGTTTTCATCGTTTTGTTTACGAAAACCCACTTCATTCCTATGACAATGACATCCTTAGTACATTTATCAAGGTCATAACCTTGTTTTTATCAAAATGTTAAAGTTCTTCTTGCATAGCTTTGAACCTGACTCGGATGTTTTAGAGCCTCGGTGACACTTTTGGGTTCTATTTCGATGAAAATCGGCATATAGACATTCATTGGTGAAGTTGCGATTAACTTGACCATGCTTCTAGTGAGCATGCCTTGATGGGTTCACCAATGATGTTTACAAGCTCAATATCTTGAGATTTTGTCCACTTACTTTGTGGTCTAGGATGCGAGCTAGAAGAGGTCATGAAACTTCGAAGTGAGTTCGGATGTAGGACCGCATAATCATTTAGATCATTTGTTGAGATGCTTTTTCGGGTTGGGGTTCTTGAATCACGGGTTCATGAACATTTGGTTTAGTATTACCTATCCTAGTAGGGGTGATTGATTATCAATGAATTCGCGATAGTGGGTTGAGGAAGGTTGTGGGGTAAGACATAGTATGAGATGTCGGCATCATCTTGATATAAGGAATTGATTTGATGTTGAACTCATCGAGGAGGATATCTTGATGAGTTTTCAATTCTATTTCCTCCCGAGGTATTGGTAAATCGATGCTTTCGAACTTTCATCAAGGTGACATGAAAGGTTTCCTCAACTTGTTGTCTTACGGTGTTAAACACCACAGAAGGCTTTAGAGATCGATGAGTAACCTAGGAAATATCCATCATCGACTTTTGCATCAAATTTGCCTAGGTGATCCTTGTGATTTTGAATGAACACAGGACACCCAAACACATGAAAGTAGCGATATCGAAGTCTACATTTGAATATCTCATATGGGGTTTTGTTATGTCTTTTGACAATGATAGACTGTTTTGAGTGTAACAATTTGTTTGGCCGCTTGAGGTCCGAAATGCTTTGAGAGTCTTGAGCCATTTAACATAGTTACGGCGACCTCAATGAGAGTTCGATTTTCCTTTCGGCTACCCCATTTTGTTCGGGGGTGTAAGGAGATGAAAATTTTGGGAGATTCCCTTTTCATCACGAAATTCTCAAGCTCTTGATTTCGAACTCGGTACCATTGTCATTTCGATTTGTTTAACGATAATGTCATTTCGGTTTTCAATTTTCACGATGAATGACATTATTGTATCAATTTGCTGACTCTTTTGGAAAGAAAGTATACCCAGTGTATCTTGAAAACTCATCAACAATGACAAGCGTATACTTCTCATCTTGGATTGATCTAGGGTGACATGTCGAAAGAGATCCATGTCGCAGGAGGTGAAGGCGACTTTGATGGAGAAATTTTGTTTTGTTTTGAAAGATGCTCT
>CM040239.1:187072569-187176910 GCA_022545495.1 Chrysanthemum lavandulifolium | reverse complement strand
AAATGCACTTCGACATGACTCTAGGGCGAGAGTGAAGTTCGCCACGCCCTTATCTCGTTATCTCGCATGAGCTCGGCTTGAATTATATTATTAAAGTATATCGTGGGGCGTATGGGTGCATCCTAGATCCATTATATGCTATATATTATATGTTTATGCTATTTGTTATCCGATGATTGATGTCACGTGCATGCACGCCCTTCATAACTCTGGTAGGTCTCCCCACAATTGTAGCCTTATGTGATTATAATATGTTTCGATATGGCATATGTCTACAGGCTCGAGGTAGTTAGCTATAAAACTTATTCTTATATTACGAACTATCTTTTGAAATGAATATGATTTCACTATCTTTCTTTCACTTTATTTGGTATTCGTTATCGCTTCGTATTCGCTTTGCTTGTATATCTGCTCCTTGGGCTTTGAAGCTCACCAAGACTTTTCTTTTCTTCCGGCGGTGTATCTAAGCATTGAGCTGGTATTGCTTTGGGATGAGTCTTGAGTGGACTTACCTTAGAGATTTTAGCTTTGATCTTATGATGCCATTTAGACTTTATGTTTTAGACATTTCATTTGAGTTTATTTTCCATTGGGACCTATGTATCAAGTCATTTTGACTTGGATTATTTCCATTTTATGATGAGATTTCTTTTGGTTTATATGTTTGCTTTGATATGACACCATTACTTGTGATTCCTTTACCTTTGTGGGGTCGGGCGTTACAAAGATTGTCTTCATGTTGAGTTTTAAAAGATCAAGAGAATCGAAGGGTAAAGGTCCCGATTGGATGTTTGATCTTGAAGTTTTAACTCCATCCATGAACTATGTACCTATAAGAGAAGAGAACAAACCTGTATCATGGAGAAGATTCACAATATGTTGTTCATGGAGTTCATATTAGACCCGATGTCGCTTCGATGAAGATCCTTAAGTCCAAAACAAAGTATCATTGCTCCTAAGCAAAGTACCGATTCTCCAAAACAAAGTATTGTTGCACCACAATCCTCATTATCTCACGAGGATCAATCTATACAAGAGGAACTTAATCGATGCTTCTTCAAGATGTATTAGCACATTCTTACACTAATGAACAAAGGAGAGCTTATGAAGAGGCAAAGAAGACCAAGACTGCAGAATACTCTCACAAGATTTTAGACAAGACTTTAGACCAAAGTACCGCCGCACTGCTGATGAGATTTTAGATGATTTGGATGATCCTACCATGCCCGGATTAGAAGAAACCGATGATGAGCTTGAAGTCAAGGTATTTTCTCATACTCAATGAAGGTGTCGATTATACTAACTTGGATGATACATATGGAGTTCCACACCACCAATCTTACGAATTCATAAGAATCATCCACTGATCAAATTATTGGTCCTTCTACGGAATTATGACAAGACACAAAGCTAAGGGTTTCACAAAACCTCACAATGCTTTACTTAGCTTGTGTATAAACAAAACAGTCGAATCATAAGGACCATCAAACACGCTTATTTACTTGTTTTATCTCTCAAGAGGAACCCAAGAATATTGCTCAAGCTTTGACTAAAGAAAGTCGGGTTGAAGCTATCGCAGAAGAACTTCTTCAATTTAAACTTCAAGAAGTTTGGGTTTTATGTGATCTTCCGATGGGAAGAGAGTTATTGGCACCGATGGGTTTTAGAGTCAAAAGAGATGAAAGAGGAAATGTTATCAAAAACAAGGCACGATTAGTTGCTCAAGGTTATAGATGAGGAAGAAGGGGTAGATTATGATGAGGTATTTGCTCGTGGCAAGGATTGAAGCAATTAGAATATTTCTTGCTTTTGCTTCTTATATGGGTTTTCGTGTCTATCGATGGATGTCAAGAGTGCCTTTCTTTATGGCACTATAATGTAAGAGGTGTATGTTAAGCAACCTCCGTGTTTTGAAGATCCTAAACATTCAAACAAAGTCTATAAGGTGGTTAAGGCTCTTTATGGTCTTCATCAGCACCTAGAGCTTGGTATGAGAGGCTCTCTACATTCTTATTACAACACGGATATGTGAGGGAGCTATAGAAAAGACTTTGTTTATCAAGAGAGACAAGAAGGATATCATGTTAGTTCGTGTTTATGTTGATGATATCATATTTGGGGCTACCAAAAGTCCATGGTTAGGAATTTGAGCGGTGATGCGTAGGAATTTCAAATGAGTTCAATGGGAGAGTTAACTTTCTTTTAGGACTTGTGTTAAGCAACAAAGGAAGGAATTTTTATCGGTCAAGATAAGTATGTTACAGATATCCTTAAGAAGTTTAATTTTGATGATATGAAGGTCTGTTACTACACCTATTAAATCTATTAATTCATTGGGCAAAGATGAAGATGGACAACCTGTTGAAGTCAAGCTTTATAGATCAATGATTGGCTCTCTTATGTATCTTATCGCATCCAGCCCGATATCATGTTTGCAGCTTGTCTATGTGCAAGATATAAAGTCTCACCAAAGATCTCTCACATGAATGCAAGAAAAGAATTTTCGTTATTTAAAACAACAACCTAAGTTGGGGTTGTGGTATCCTAAAGAGTCACCTTTACTTGGAAGCTTTTTGAGATAGTGACTATGCGGTGATAATTATGATAGAAGATCAACGACCGTGGATGCCAATATCTTGGAAGAAGGTTAGTCTCGGCAATGCAAGAAGAGACAATTGCAAGAACATCATCTCTTCAAGTCGAATACGTAGGCCGTAAGTGTTGTGGACAAGTTTTATGGATGCGTAATCAACTCTTGGACTATGGGTTCAATTTCAAAATACTCCTATCAATATTGATAATGAGAGTACCATTTGTATTGTGAAGAACTCGTATCATTCCAAGACAAAGCATATTCAGATTCGCATCACTTTATCGAGATTGTTATGAGCACATGTGCTCATCAATGTTGTCAAGGTTCACACGGATGACAATGTAGGTGATTTACTCACAAAGGTTTTGATGTGTCACGATTCAATCACTTGGTCGTGAGCATTGGAATGATTAACTACTAAGCTATGTTTGAGGGAGGACTATAAGGTGTTAGTATAGTCCCGTATTGCTTGAGGGGAGGATACTTGTTTATACTTAGTTTATATGATGAATTTGGCAAAGCATCGTGTTTCTGAAAGTACCGCTTGGAAAGTACCGCTTTGAAAGTATCGCTTATGTGGAAAGTACGTTTGTCGTATTAAAATCTTGTTCCAACGGTAATATTGATGGGTAATTGATAGTAACGGTAACTTTGTTATTATGGGCTGTGATTTTTTCAAATCCCACCTATAAATAGCTACTTCCCGATTTTCCCTCTCATATTATCACTTTTATCTCACAATCACCATCTCTTTATTATTCAATCATATCTTTTCATTGTGCTCACTTATTCATCAATGGCGAATCGATTAACTGTTTCAAAGCACAATATGGTGGCTAATTTGGACAAGAATGAGGCGAATGTGGCTTTTTATGATATCATTGATTATCTTACTGGGTCGCCAATTCGTTATGCTCTTTTAGTTGAGCCGGATATTATTGAACCTTAGATTCAAGAATTTTGGGCTAATGCTAGAAATAATATGGAAGAGGATAAATATTATATTAGATCAACAGTTGTTGGACGGTCTATCAAGATTACATAGGCTTCTATTCGAGAAGATTTATTATTTGGTGATGAAGGAGGGGCTATTCGATTTGACAAGCACCTAATTTGGGATACTTTTAGAGATCTTGGTTATGAAGGGTCTTTGACGGAACAAACATTCAAGAAAGCATTATTTTGTCCTCAATGGAAGTTCTTGATTCATGTATCGCCCATTGCATAAGTTCTAAAAGTACTTCTTGGGAGCAATTTGGGTCAAATATAGCATCCGCAGTAGTTGGATTAGCTACCAATGAGTGTTTAATTTTCAAGGCTTATTTTGGATGGGATGCTTTCACATATATCATCCGGGTCAAAATGGATGATGTACCCAAGGTTTGTACAGTTTTCTTAAACAAGCAATTGGTGATGTTCCAAAACCTGCCGATTTGTTACTGTTATTGTGCAACAAGCCAAAATATTTACATTTATGGCTCCACAAGTGATTTGTTCAGAGGTGGAGATACTCCATTGACTACTACAATGCCGGAAGTTGTTTAAACATGACGTGATGAAGCCGGAGAGGATGAGGAAAGTGAAGGTACCGATTCTGTACCTAGTAATCGCTTCACAAAGTCTCGCCTCTCGTGGTGTCGCTCTCAAAGATCCGCATCGCCAAGTGTCACACACAAGGTCTCGCTTCTCAAAGAAAGTATTGATGCTCCGAACATGTTGTCATACACCTCCACCATCTCTACATGAATCTCAACAAGACGTTCACTCACAATCTCAAGGAGATGAAGTTTCTATGGAGTCTGAAGGTCAAGTTCTTAACAATTATGCTTTAACTCGAGAATTGACAAGGTTGAAGAAATCTTTTGGAGAGCAAGCTAAAGCGCTTAAGAAGTTGAAGCGTAAGTATATGTGGTTAAGGAATTTTATTAAACCATATATTCAAGGTTATAACTTATGGGTTAAAGAGGAAAACAAACGCCGTAAGAAACTTCGAAAGGAATTAAAACGCAAGAAGGTTCATACAACATTTTCTGTCAACTTGGGGAGGAATTTAGAAAAAGAAAATTTGAAAGAAGATGTTACGAAGAAGAAAGAACTCAAGGTCTTCAAGAAAAGATTATTTCAGACATCGAGGAAAAGAAGAACAAGTTCAAGTTCAAGGTACCGATGATCAAGGTATCGAACATCAAAGTGTTCCTTTTCAAGATACTTCTAGGCAAGAGGTAATAACACCAAGAGTATTGAATTTTGAAGAAGAAGTCGGTCCTTCACAACTCATTATACAAGAAGAGGAGGAAGCTACATTCAAACCTATTCATTCGCAAGTGATGATGAAGTTATTGCTACAATTTTAGGAGATTTGTCACAACCAAGAGGTGGTGTTACTATTAGAGATGTACAAGAAGAAGAACAACAAAGAACTTCTCAACTCGCAATTGATCCTAAGGATAAAGGGAAAGGTGTTTTGTTGAAACTAAGAAAAGAAATTAACTTTAGCAAAACTTAGAGCAATTGAAGTTGCTAGAATGAAGTCAGCAGCTAGAAAGCTTCAAGAAGAGTTAAATGCTAAAGATAGAAAAGATCGGGAAGCTCAAGAAGCTCGTAATAGAAAAGCGACTCAAAAGGTACAAGATGAATTAGATGTCAAGTCACGAACCATTACGACCACCTACTCCTGTTAGATATATGTCAAGAAGACCTAATTTAGCTAAAGAAAGGAATGCAATGATGGCATATTTAAAAGCGAGAGGATATAAAGGATTGCGTGTTTAATTATGTGAATATGAAAAGACTATATGATGTCGAGAGAGAAGCTTATAAGAAAGATGTTGCGAGCATTAAAGATTTTAGAGAAGAAGCTACTTGGATCAAGTCGAAAGAAAGAAGAGTTTGAAAAGAAAATTGAAGTTACAGATGTTCAGTTTTCAAAGAAAGAAAAAGTAGAATTAAGGACTGAGACAAAGGATGAATTAAGAAACTATCTCAGAGTAGTAGATTTTGATTACTCAAAAGAAGATATTGATATGAAGATGAATAGATCTCAGATTACTACTTTTAAAGTTGTGGAATCTAAAGAAGGAAGTTATATGATGTTCCACAGAAATGATGAAAGCTTCAAGGTGTTTAATAGGCTATGGGATGTTCTACATGCAATTGATGAGTGGATTTATTCCATTTATATCACTTGGTGAGTGACTACTTTGAACATCATCCTTTAGAAGGAATTGGTCTAGTACTACTTGAGATCTCACTCACAACATGGGAAGTCAAGATCAAAGCAATGATGATATTTGGAAAGATCAAGAGAGTGGAGATTGTGCATTGGAGATTCTTTGAAGAACTGGAGTTCATGTTCTAGAGCCGGAAAATGGGACGATGATTCATATGTTTGCAGACAGAAGATATCCTCTCACCGTTGAACCGATGAGAAGGATGTTGGAGCATGGAATGGAAGTAGAAGAGGATAATGAAATTGCTCTCATGGTCATCAATTTGTTTATCAACTGGACTACTATTCCGAGGATGATCAATAACCGGTATGAACTTTATTTGAATAAATACTTTTGATATATCAAGATTTTATTCAAAGTATCGTCGATCGACAAGATTTCATCAAAATACTGCTTTGCACATAAACCGCTTAAATAATTTTTAGAAGAAACCTTTGCTAAGTAATAAATATTTTGCAACAAAGGGTAAAATAAATGGTTTTGTGATGATAACATCAATAGGTTATCAATCCACCATGGTTACAAAAGGATTGACTAATCCATGAGCAAACGGCTCGTAAAGATATATCAAACTGCTTTTAGTTGACAACTTGCTAATAAGTTGGATGGTACTCAACTCACCATATCAAGAATGTGAAGAGTTGGCTAGCCCACAAGATAATGGCTTGTGGTAAAGGTCATGGAAAACCATTGTTGGTAATTAGTTCACCATTAAATAGAAGAACTAACTAGTCCGTATGGTACGACTTTTGGTAAAGACAAAACAAATCTATTGATAGTCGGTGGTTTGCTAAAATCATATGGTTATCAATGTACCATGGTCTTACACACCAAAACATTTGGCTACTCCGAGATAATGGCTTTGGTAAAGAGATTTAAATCCATTAAGTTTTCAATGATTCACCTCTCACAGGAGTTAACACACCGAAGTGATGAGAATAGTATGCAACTTTAAACCGAATTAATGTACAAATTATCATATGTTGTCGTGTTGTTGAAAAGATGGAGATTGTCGGATGTCGCTATGAAAAGAACAATTCTAAGAGATACTTTGACAAGCACGGATGTTACGTAGATAAAATCTAAAGACTAAGAAACAATCCGCTTTTAAAGATGAAGATATTAAAGACATATTCATAAAGGAACTTGAAGTCAAGCAAGTAGAATTCAAGTTAGGGAGGATTGTTGGGATATGAAAGTCTGTCAAGATATGAAAGCATCAAGATATGAAAATCTGTAGATGCAAAGCATCGAAGAAGAAGAAGTCAAAAGTCAAAGTCTTGCACTATGAAGTCAAAGTACTACAAGAACAAAAGAACTGTTATATTCGTTTATGGAAAGAATTGTATTCTATGTTTAGATTACTTGTCGTACAAGGTTACATATTGTAAACCGACTAGGATATCCTTGAGCCTATAAAAGGACTTCTAGATTGGCATTAGAGGTACGATTCCAAAAGAGTTTTAGAGTTTACTAATTAGTGTTTTAGAGAAAAGTTCGATTATCTTAGAGTTGTATTAGAGTATCGCATAATAAGCGATTTAGAGTTTATAATAAAAGTTATTCTTCTTAGCTTTGTTAAGTAAATTCGCAGACTTAATAAAGATTGCTCGGTGTTTCTTTGTTAATAACTTAGGATTTATCCGAGGTTATTAAACCTTAACAAGCTAGTTAAAGTTAGTTTGATTAAAGTATATCGATCCAACATTGTTGTTATTGGTGGATCAAGATATATGTGTTCGAGGCTGGTTGAGTGGCTCCCCTCGATGTGAGAGAGTTTCTTCATGGCCTTCCCTCAATTGTTGTTGCAACATCGGTGAGAGCAAGAGTTGTCTTGGACACTTGGGGAGTTGGAGTCGCTGACCGCTGAAGGCTTGGTAGATCTCGTGACCATAGCCTTAATGTCAATTGTATCCTTTGAAGACCTGTGACTTTTTCTCGCCAGATTAGCTTGAGAAAGTTCCAAAGCGGTCATTCTAGGCCCAAGATTCCAAGCCATAGAAGATGATGCCTTAGCCAAAGTAGTCACTGAGTATCCAAAGAACCCGGTGTAGCTCAAGAGACCGGATAAAGATCAACACCCCGAACATTGCGATTTGAGCATGTCGATTAGTTCGGTGAGGTCGAGGAATTTTTCAAGCACGCCAAGAGCCTCCAAAGACTTTGGAGTGAGTGTTGGGTCTTCTTTGATGTAATCCCCGATTTCATCTATCTTTGTGCCACAACCTCAAGGTGCTTGAGAAATTTAACCGTGTTTTCATCCGATCTGTGAAGATGTTGGTACATGAGATCCCTGTGTTCAAGATTTGCATCAAAAGCTTAGACCTTAGCTTTCAGATCTAAATAATCGGCAACCGCTTGCTTGAGTGTGTTGATCCCATAAAGTTTCAATAACACCAGAATATAGCTTCCTTGAAGCTTTAGTGATCCACATAACCAGTTGTCTTTCTGTCAGTGGAAGAGTGTTGTCAAACTTTCTGAATTCTTCAGGACAGGAGGAAGAAGAAGAGTCAGAGTCATTATCTTCAGGCTTGAAAGGTGACTCTTCAGGATTTTGTGGATCAGGCTGATGCTCTTGTTCTTGTGTTTGAACATCATCGTCCATTTCTTCTCCTGCTGAAAGTATATCATCTTCACCGCCGCCCAGTTCTTCATCGAGAAAAGAATTTCATTAACCTCAAGAATCGTTAAGAGACCAAATGGTGGTGATGGGTTCCATATCGGTGGTGTTAATCCTCTCGAGTCTTTGTCCCCGTTGCTCCTTCAAGCATCGGTGGGTGATTCGATGCTATCCCTAGAAGCGATGGCGGTGATATCTCTATCAACGGGTTGTTCAATTCCTCCGAGTCTTTAGGATCATTCATTGGCCCTCGACAAACGCCGTGATTTGCGAGTGTCATCCTTGGGCAATGTGGAAGGCACTCCTCTACCGCCGGGTTGTATGTTTCCTCTGGATCTTGGGAGTAGTAGTTGGGACCAAGGCACCGACCGTGATGTATCGTTGTCCTTCGTTGTCACCGTGGTGGATGATGTTTGGTCTCCCCAGGTGGATGTTCGCCCGGGGCTTTTTTCCTTTTAGGTCAGCTCCTGAAGTCTCGTGGCCCCGAGACTTGGGTTTGGTCTTAGTCCCACCGAGACTTCCTTTTCTCTTTTAGGAGCGGGGTTTGAGACATCGAGTCCCTTTGGTTGTTTACAAGAACCATATGGGCCGTCAATTCTATTTCAATGACTTGGGATGGGTCTTTTGAAAGTTTGATTGACTTAGGATACCGTAAAGCGGTGTATTTGTATTCTCGATGGTAATTACAACCCAATAACACTTGAAGCACATGAGACAAACCTAGGATACGAAACGTATTTAGTCCTAGTTTTGCTCAGTAGCTTGGTTACGAGATCACTGTAAATGATCACCCCAATGTCGACAGTGACCCCATTCATCAAGCAATATGCCACCATCAACTGAATAGAGTTAACTTGTTCAGTGGATGAGTGATTCCCTCCGAGAACCTGAATCACAAATGTGAACAGGATCTTCCAAGCCACAGGAAATGAGTTCTTGGTGACTAGGGTTCTGTCCAAAAACTTTGGATAAAAAACAATTTGTTTTAACCCATCCTTAATAGTGGAGGGTTCAGGATGGGCAACATAGTTCCCAGAATTATAGTCTAACCCTGTTGAAGTACAAAATGTTTTATAATCCAGGGTGACTGACTTTTCCCCGTTAAAAAGACTAAATTTGATGAGATACTCCTTGAGTGGTCGTAGGTCAGTCTTATCAGTAGAGGGTGTCGGGTCATAGGCCACTGCTGTAGCCCAAAACTCCCTAAGGAGGTTTTGGTACAGAATTGAAGGGGATTGAGTAAAGGCCATTTTCAGTGGGCAGTTGAATAAAAAATTCATGATGTCCTTATAGGCTGGGTCATCATGAGGGTATTCAAAAGTGCATATAACATTGTTTGTTTTAAATTCAACATTACTTAGATCTCCTACCCACTGTGGTGCAAACTGAAGAAATTGTGTTCTTGCCATTTCCATTAAAAGTTTTAGGGTTTTGAAAAGTTTTCTTGACAAGAAAAATCAAAGAGTTTTAAATCTCTTAAGTTTTGTGATGAAAAACCTTTTGTAAATTGATTACAAAGAAGATTTTAGTGAAAAACTGTTTTGAGGATTAAAAACACAAATATTTCTGGGTTTGAGAAGTGATTTTGACAGAGTTTAGATGCAGAAATTCTTTGTGTGTTTTTTTTGGTGTTTTGAGAGGGGTATTTATAGAGTGGTGAGAGGGGTAATTTTTGCATAAAAGAGGATTTGTAAAGTCAGTTTTGAAAACGTTTTATTTACCTCATTTAATGCCACCTACTCCACTACCCGCAGTAGTTTCCCGGTTTTCAAGGGATCAGTTGCAGTGCACAGTAAAAGTGCATTCTGCAGTAATAAAATATCCTTAGGATATTTCATGTGAGAGGAGGCATTTAATGCCAAGTGGGATGAGGTAAGGTGTTGAGAGACCCTTGACTTTGATGACAGTAAGATAAAGAGACATATATTCCCATATTAAATTGGTTTGCTGACCAACCTAGGACATTTAAGTAACTAATACTTGGTGCATTTAGTTACTCATTCAATGCTCAATATCTAAAGTCAGGTCCTTGAATGAGTCTTACTCATTCAAATGGAAGCTTGTTTTGGGGTTTTGTTTGGGAGAATGAACCATTTCGCAGAAAACTTATCGAGATTGGGATTGGTTTTCGTGTTGTCGACTCTCAATGTCTAGCATTCCCAATTCACTTTCGGTCTCCTCAAGGTAGGTTCATCTAAGGGTTTTGTGAAGATATCGCAAGTTGATATTCGTAGGGATGAAATGAAGCTCTTTGTCTCCTTTCATTATGTGGTCCCCGATGAAGTGATATCTAATATCAATGTGTTTGGTTCTTTGGTGAAGGACATGGTTGTTGGAGATTGCAATAGCACCGGTGTTATCACGTAAGATGGGTACCATTTTGTAATGGATGTCATAGTCACGAGTTGACTTTTCATCCATAAAACATTGGCACAAAGACCGCAAAGAGACCACATACTCACTTCAAATCAAGACATAGCCACCGATTGTTACTTTTAGCACTCCTACAAACCGCTTTTTCTCCAAGAAATTGACAGACCACGAGGTACTTTTTTCATCCATGTTGCTGACCAAGATAATCAGTCGAATACCTTTGAGGTCAAACCCCGAGCACTTTGGATAGTAAAGTCCAAAACTTGGAGTTCCCTTCGGTATATGAGGATTCTTTTGGTCTGCATGAGATGGGATTCTTTAGGATTGGACCGATATCTTGCTATTAGACAGACCGAGAATTGTATGTCCGATCCGAAGCAAGAAGATACATCGGTGAGCCAACAATCCCTCGAAATGGGTTTGATTGACCGATTTGCGGTGAGATCGGGTCCAAGGTTGTTAGGAGGTACCATTGGTGTATTCATCGAGGCACGTCGGATATCTCATATTTCTTTAAGAGATTTCGGTGTACTTCTCTTGACCGATGGAGATTCCTTTATCGTTTGTTCGATTGTAGTCCAAGGAAGTATGTGATTTCACCCATCATGCTCATTTCAAACTTCTTTGTATTCGCTTTTCAAACTGTTTGCAAAGAGTGTAGTTTTTGAGCCAAAGATGATATCATCAACATATACTTGGACCAAGATTACATCTTGCTTTGTCTTGTAGATAAACAATGTGTTGTCTATCTTCCTCGACAAACTTCTTTTGAATCAAGAAGGTTGAGAGAGTTTCATACCATGCCCTCGGAGCTTGTTTAAGTCTATAAAGGGCTTTGTCAAGCTTACAGACATAGTCAAGGAATTCACTACTCTCAAAGCCAGGAGGTTGCTGAACATACACATCTTCCTTGAGTTCACCATTCAGGAATGCACTTTTTACATCCATTTGGTAAACTTTCAAGTTCATGTAGGTAACATATGCACGGAAGATCCTAATGGCTTCCATTCTTGCAACAGGAGAAAATGTCTCATCATAGTCAATGCCTTCTTGTTGACTGTAACCTTTGGCTACAAGTCTGGCTTTGTTTTTAATGACAGTGTTGTTTTCATCAGTTTTGTTTCTGAAAAGCCACTTCATTCCTATGACAACGACATCCTTAGTACATTTGATCAAGGTCATAACCTTGTTTTTATCAAAATGTTAAAGTTCTTCTTGCATAGCCTGAACCCAACTCGGATGTTTTAGAGCCTCATTGACACTTTTAGGTTCTATTTCTGATAGAAAATCAGCATATAGACATTCATTGGCTGAAGTTGCAGTTAACTTAGCAGCCATGCTTCTAGTGAGCATGCCTTCAGTGGGTTCACCAATGATGTTTACAAGCTCAATATCTTGAGATTTTGTCCACTTACTTTGTGGTCTAGGATCTGAGCTAGAAGAGGTCACTGGAAACTCAGGAGTGAGTTCAGATGTAGGAGCCACATAATCATTTAGATCATTTGTTGAGATGCTTTTTTCAGGTTGGGGTTCTTGAATCACAGGTTCATGAACATTTGGTTTAGTATTACCTATCCTAGTAGGGACTGATTGATTATCAATGAATTCACTGATAGTGGGTTGAGGAAGGTTGTGGGGTAAGACATAGTATGAGATGTCAGCATCATCTTGATATAAGGAATTGATTTCAGTGTTGAACTCATCAGGAGGATATCTTGATGAGTTTTCAATTCCTATTTCCTCCACTGAGGTATTGGTAAATCTGATGCTTTCTGAACTTTCATCAAAGGTGACATGAAAGGTTTCCTCAACTTGTTGTCTTCTGGTGTTAAACACCTCAAGGCTTTAGAGATCGATGAGTAACCTAGGAAATATCCATCATCGCTTTTACATCAAATTTGCCTAGGTGATCCTTGTGATTTTGAATGAACACAGGACACCCAAACACATGAAAGTAGTCGATATCGAAGTCTACATTTGAATATCTCATATGGGGTTTTGTTATGTCTTTTGACAATGATAGACCTGTTTTGAGTGTAACAGTCGTTTTGACCGCTTCACCCGTAAATGCTTTGAGAGTCTTGAGCCATTTAACATAGTTCGCGACCTCAATGAGAGTTCGCTTTTTCCTTTCACTACCCCATTTTGTTCGGGGTGTAAGGAGATGAAAATTTTGGGAGATTCCTTTTCATCACGAAATTCTCAAGCTCTTGATTTCGAACTCAAGACCATTGTCATTTCGATTTGTTTAACAAGAATGTCATTTTGGTTTTCAATTTTCCGATGAATGACATTATTGTATCATTTGCTCGACTCTTTTGCAAAGAAAGTATACCCAAGTGTATCTTGAAAACTCATCAACAATGGCAAGCGTGTACTTCTATGTGGATTGATCTAGGGTGACATGTCCAAAGAGATCCATGTGCAGGAGGTGAAGGCGCTTTTGATGGAGAAATTTTGTTTTGTTTTGAAAGATGCTCTATGGTGTTTTCCTTTTTCACAGTCGACCATGGTTTATCTTTTGCAAAACCGGTGATGGTAAGCCAAGGACTTTGTTTTGTTTTGCCAAGTTGTTGATGTTTTTGAAATTTAAGTGAGAGAGTCTCTTGTGCCACACCCGGTTGATGCTTCGATGGCTTTGGCAAAGAGACAAGTTCCATCTTGAGAGAGTGTTGACATGTCTAAGACATACACATCATCTCTTCTAGAGCTATCAAAACAACTTCTTTGTTGGCATTGAAAATGGTGCCTTGTTTGTCATTGAATTGCACAATGTACTTAGCATCACGAGTTGACTAACACCGATGAGACCGTATTTGAGACCATTGACATAAGCTATTCTAGAGAAAACTATTCCATTGCAAAGATATCGCACCATAACCTTGATGGGACATGATGAGTTATCACCAAATACTACCTTGGGTCCTGGTTCCTTTACATACTTGTGCAGATACTCCTTAACACCAGTCATGCTTCTTGAGCATCCACTATCTAGATGCCAAATAGGCTCTGGCGTGTCTCGCACAAATAGTAAACTGGATTAGTTTCTCTTGTTGACCCACATACTAGTGGGTTTGGGTCTAAAGGTCTGCTTGAATTTAGCAATTGACTCATGGTCAGTGGTTGAGTGCATTGTGCTACCACATGTTTTGCATTTGGTGACTGAGGATGTCTCGGTGATTCGGGGTTGTTTGGAACTTCTCCTTGCTTGGATGACACTGTCATGCTGAGATGTCTCATGAGCTGGATTCCGCAAATATCACAGCATGTGTTCATGAGACAATCATCCTGATGATGATCATTGAAGCCACAGTGTGGGCAAGGAGGAAAGGGTTTTGCTCTATACTTGTGAGCTGATTTGGAGGTTGAAGCATACTGATGACCAACATTGGTATAGTTTGCTTTACTGAGTGAACTTACATATTGTAAGTGATCAGAAGTTCTGTGATCATCCTTTTTGCAGATCATACAAAAAAGGCATCTGTAGCAATTATCAGTGGTATGACTGGTATAATGGCATAGATCACACTTCTGCTTGGGCTTAATTGTGGATTTAGACCTTGATGAACTAGAGGTGACTGACTTTGTTTCCTTGATTGAATCAGGAGCTTTTTTGATGGATTCCATCTTATCAGTCAGTTTCCTCACAAGTTCGGTCAGTTGCTGAATTTGGTCTGATTCAGTGGGGACTGAAGATGTGGAAGTCTCAGTGGGAGTTGAATCTAGTTGAATTGGTTTTGTTGGTCTTTTCAGGATGGTTCTACCAAGTCCAGACCTTTCTTTAGGTGAGTGAGGATTGAATTGCATTAGAGTAAGCTCAGAGCTTGGTGTAGCACCACAAGAGATTTCAGGGGAGGAAGCGGTGCTTGAGATTCTGCTTCAGACTCAGAGATGTGTTCAGTACTACTGGGCACATCAGGGAGTCCAAGCATGCTCTTTAGAGCTTGGCTTTCAGGCTCTAGTATTCTTCCAGAATCGAAATTTGGAAGCTTACTCTCAGGGTTAACTCGTTCAATCCAATCATTGGGCTTGGGAGTAGTCAACACATTGGTAATCATGTCACCAGACACAAAGGGCTTTGGACTCTGGTATTTGTTGTGAGAGTCAGGGAGATGATCTTCACCTATGACTCTCTTTTTGCTACTGGGGGCACCCACAACATCAAAGACCCTAGGATTTTTAGAAGTCCAACTTTCAATGATATCTTTTTCTTTCGAGCCTGATTTCTTTTAACTAGTTCAGTATTTTGAATTTTCAGTGTGACAGCCTCAAGCTTAGCTTGTTTTAAAAGAAGCAGTTCATCCCTACACTTATTCAATTCAAAACTTAACTTGTTGTACTTTGAAAAAAGATTTAATCGTTGCTCTTCTACAAACTTAAGGTCTACATTGATATAGTTCATAAAAGACTGCCAATCAGAATCAGCATCCATAGAAAGTAAAATGTTTACCTTCTTCATTGTGATATTGACCCATTCTCCATTCCTGGCATGATTTTTCCCAACAGCTAGCTTGTCCTCTTTCGAAGAGCCATCGTGCAATCGACTTGCCCCATTTCATCGCTCGAGGAGACGGCTCTTCATCCCATCGAAGACTTCAAAGAACTGTGCCTTTGTTTTACCCCGCACAGCATTTAATAAATGTTTGTTGTTTCGAGGGAGTGGCCTCAGCAAATGCTAGCTTAGCTTTGAATTTCTTGTACTTAGCTTCAAAATCTACGCTTTGTTTTGATCGATTTGTTTTGAAAATTTTGATGAGACCGGTAGATTTTTGGTTGAAATTTGCTAAAGCCTAAGGACCGATTTGACCCTAATGGTTTATAAGAGGGTTCATAAATTGTTTTTGAAAAGCAGTCTTTTGCAAAATGACCTCTTTGTGACACTTAAAGCATTCAATGTCCTCGCTTGCTTTAGCATTTGAAAACCTTTGTTTCTTTTTATAAACCTCCGAGAGTTAGCAAGGAGTGCCCTTTCCGAAATTCGATGTTCGTGTCATTTAGGTACTCCTCATTTGATCTCTCATCGGGCTCATCATCCGATTTCTCCTAAAATCTTGAACCACACCGTTAGAATAAAAGCGATGAGATATTGGTGTTGAAGTGGTGGTCGTGACTTCTTGACTTCCGAGACTTCTTTAAGTCGGTATCGTCTGTTGACGAGGTTTTCCTCATAGACAAATTTTCCATAAATTTCAGAAAGTTCAAGATTCTGGATATGATTAGCATTCCTAAGACCCTGGGAGAAATTCAGCCACTTCTCAGGAAGACAATTAACAAAACCAACATTGATTTCATGTTTGGATAACTTAACACCATCATTTGATAGTTCATTTAACAGAGTTTTGTATCGGGTGTAAGTTTGAGACAGTGTTTCTGAGTCCTTAGCCCTGAAGGTGTTATACTCAAGTTTCAGATCCATTATCCTATTTTCCTTGGTATTAGATGGGCATTCATGACTGTGGACCAGTCATCCTGTGTTTGTTTAGTTGTACTACGACTTATAATCGACTCCATAATATCATCGGAAGACATGATATAATGATACTTTTGAGCCTTTGGTCCCGGTTGACCACTCTCCTCTCATCCTCGAGTCCATTGAGCTTTAGGTTTAGGCAAACCTTGTATCTTTGGGATAAATGGACCTTCATTAATACACTTGATATAATAAGGTTCCATCCCAATCAAATAGCAAAGCATACGCTTTTTCCAATTGTTAAATTTACCAACTTCAAGTCTAGGGGCAACAGCTGAATAAGCTCCACCCTTTTTAAAAACGTTTTAAAGCGGCTTAAAAAGAGGTTTTATAATCACCCTTGCTCTGATACCACTTGTTGTTCCCTATTTACTATCGTATAAAACAATCAAGTACTTAAAATAAACTAATAGTGAATCAATGACTGAAATGACATAAGTAAAACACACTGATAAATTTTCAACTTAATATTCTTTATTAGAAATCAATCAAAAGAATACATTACCCAAGTACTTATGAATAGTACTTGGGATTGAAATGACAAAGGGTTGTAACTCCTCACGAAGCTCAAAGCTAAGTCCGAGCACAACTACAATGGAACCACCGAGCTATCTCGTGGGTGAGTTATATTTGGAGGAGTGAAAGATGGCTTGTGTGTGTGTTTTACAATTCACAAGCTTAAATCTTTCACTCCATCACTTATGCTATTTATACAAGTATGAGTTTTAACTTTATCCTAAGTGACAAACCGACAAGATACATAAGACAAAATCGATGTATTTTGTCTCATTCTAAAGGCTATATTAAGTAAGAGACAAGGTCGCTTTCCATAAGTCGTTGTTGACATCGAGCCCGATAGTTAGTCATTCAGTGAAAGTTGACTTTGGTTGATAAGGACTTCGCCTTATCTCGATTCAAACTTGTCCCACCTTATCCCGCTCATTCTTCGCCTTCATTGCCTTCAGTTTGTCTTGATGTAAGTAGTCGGTGAGGAGTTTAGGGATTCGTGAGTTATTGGCATCACTCACCGAATCCACCATCTTCTTCTTGACTCGCCTTCACCCTTTAAGTTCCGCCATCGAGTGGAGAGACTTCTTCTTCGCCTCATCGAGTATCTCGAAGATGGCTCACCGAGAGACTATGCACTCAAGGACTGTTAGTGTTTTGCGCCTAAACACTTAGGGTATTTTCTATTCAAATCCTAGACTTAAGGGTTTGGATATTTACTGAACCCAACAGTTAGTTATACGGGAAAGTAAATGTTTAAGTTTTGAAAAAAATTATGTGATAGGTTATATGAACATAAGTTGATAATGATAACTGTGTTATATAGTATTAATGTGTATGTGTTATAAGTTCGTAGAGCACATTAGGTGTTTAAGTGATTAGATCGCCGTATACCTCGGTTAGTGTCGGTGATAGTATCGTGATTATGTGAACGTGTGTTTGAGCAGTGATAATGGAATGTGAATAGAAATGGTAGTGGTATTAGAAATGGGCTAATAGTGAGATAAAGTATTTGACACTTAAAGTATGGAATGTAGTGATGAGAAGTATGCTAAAGTATAACGTGTGAAGGTAAGATGAGAATTGACACACTAATTGTTAAGTGCCTTTAATATTAAAGTTATAGAATGGGATTAAGGAATGATAAAATGTAATGAAGAGATGAAAATGGTATAGCTAAAGTGTTAATGACTAAAGGGATATGAATTAAGAATGGAAGTAAGAACGTAATGATATGTTTCTTAGTTAAATGTGATAATTATGTATAAGGTTAAGAGTTAAGACAATGACTTGGAAATATATACCATGGCTAATGTGCCCCATTAGCGTTGTTCATTATATGAAAATGTTGGATAGTAAAACATGTTTAAAGTGAGTAAGAAGAAGAAATGTATAATGTTAATGGATGTATTATTGAACTAACTTATGTAAGGTTAGATGTGGAAAAACAATAAAGTAGTCTAAAAAAAGAGATAATAGTAAAGATGTGTAAATGGTTAACGCGAATTAAAGAATGTAATTTGTAATGAGAAGTGTAAACACGTAGTAAATGTGTAAATATGATAAGCAAGTTTCATATGCCAATCATGCTTGCTTAAACTAAATAAAAGGAATGGATAAGTGTGTGTATTGAAATGTTAATGGTTTGAATCCAATATTAAGATGTGAAAGGTTAAAGATGGCTATCATATAACCAATGAGTTAATGATGGTATCCTCCGGGATGGCCGAGCTAATGATGTTAATGATGGTATCTTTCGGGATGACCAAGTTAATGATGGTATCTTTCGGGATAATCAAATTAATGAATGTTAAAGAATCCTTTGGAATATGTTAAAGATCCTTCAGGATGAAAAGCATTGCCTTCACCGGCAAGGGGTTGCCAACATCCTTAGCATATTAAAAATATCTCCAAAGTAGATGTGAAAATGGTATGGATTCAAGTCAAAAAAGTTAAAAAATAATGTGAAGTGTAAAAAGAATGAAGAGAAAGAAAGGTTAAAATGTGAAAACGAATTGGTACGAGTGTTAAGTTAAAGGCTTATAAGTAGGAAGATTTATGAATTCCTTAGTTAAATGGATTGGGACGCCTTTTCATTTAATTAAAGAAGTTGTGAATTGTCATGCCATGAGTTTATGTTTCTTGATTTACATCGATTTGGACGCCTTTCCATGTAAATGAGGAAGTATAAATGAATGAGCTTATGCATTCCCGACATGACATGAGTAGGGTCGAAGAGTAGTAAATAGGGGACTAGTATTAGTTAGAAGTCATAAGAACTAAGATAAGCGAGATAGAATTAGAATGCGACTTTTAATTGAGACGTTAAGCGAAACCTACCATTAGGTGTCTATAGTATAACTCGAAAGGCTTAAGAATTTGTAATGATGTTATAACATGCCTTGTGGTGTGGTAAAACATGTGAGTAATGATGGTAATAGATGCTAATTAGTATTACCACCATTGTGTGTAATGTGACGGTATAAGTTAAAATTTGACTTTTTAAAGTCAAAGTGATGAAATTTCCTATAAGACGTATAGTCTTTGGCGAGAAATTTATGGAAAGAGTAGAGAAAACAAAGCGTTATAGTGGAAATGTTAATGGAATAATGGAATGACCATAGTAGAATGCAAAAGTATTAGTCAATATTGAATTTTGAAAGCCAAAGTGACTTAAGATTTCCCGAGTGAACCTTAATACTTGGCAAAAATCCATAGAATGAAATAAGGAAGGTTGGTATTATGGCAAAGTGTTTATATGATAATTGGATGACTACAGTAAAAATGGAAATGTTATCTTTGTATTAATTAATTTTTTACTTATATAAAGTCAAAGCAGTCCAAATTTACTTAAGTGACACATGGCCCTTTATAAAATGTTAGAATAAGGCAAATAAGAATGTGATGTAATAGTAATAGATTTGGTTATATGATATGTTGGTTATCGTAAAGATGTCTCTAATTACATAATGACCTTGGTAAGAGCCGTATGGTTATAAAAAATTAAATGAGAAGTAAAGTGGTTTAATGATTTTGGAATCTATTGCTTAGTGTTGCAAGATCACTTAGTTCATTACAATGTAATGTTTGAATGAAAGTGTGCTTAGTGCTAAGAATAGAGGTAAGATCTGACCAAGTCGAGGTTAGTTTGGACGAGAGATTTCGGGGATGAAATCTAAATAAGGGGGTAGAATTATAACACCCTAAAACCGGGCCTAAGTATTTTATTACAAGAATGTCATTTCAATAGTTGAGTATGACTTTTTATAACTTTTAAGGACTTACGGGATTGATTAGTCAAACTCGATAGTCAAACTATAAGTGTTAATAATGTGTAAATAGTTATAGAAAATATGATGTGTCACAATCATAAGAAAAATGAACTTAAGGGACTACTATTGTCAAGTAGTAAATTAGTAATAAAGTTATTGTGGCCAAAATAGAAAGAAATGGACTTGAAGGACCTAAGATGCCAATTAGCCAAACTTATCCCCTACATGTGTATGTGTGTGTGTGTGTCATGAGTGGAGAGAAGAGGGAGAAAATGTGAAGCTTGATGATCAAATTGATGATGTTTAAGTGTTTCAATTCAAGAGTATGGTACGTAGCAATCATCCCTACAAGTATGTAACTTAATTATTGAGTTTAGTTAGTGACTTGAGAGGTTAGGGTTTATGAACCCTAATTTGGAGAAATTAGGTAAAAGATCTTTATAAGCTAATTAAAGAAGTCATAATGATTATAGGTTAAGTTTTATTGATTTAAGTTACTAATTTATGAGATTAATTATCATATAATCATTATATGATTATGTTATAACTAGAGGTGTTTAAGGATGAGCAATGGTTGTAGTAATCATGATATAATTAATTGATTATGTGTTTATGCGTATAGTGATTTGGCTTAGATTTCTAAAGTGGAGAATGATGATGTAGAAGATGATGTTCTTGATTTCATTAGTTTGAAATCAAGGTAAGTAAGCCAGTTATAAGATGATATTATATGGTTTTCATCATATTATGTGTTATATGATTATATGTTAAGGTTATGGAATGTATGTGCTTATGTAAAAGTGTGTTTGAGACTAGTTTGGCATAACTAGTTATGAAGAGTTAGACTAGGGTGAGTTAGGCTAAGGTATGTTGATGCTATGACCTATAAGCATTGTTGATGCTTTAAGTTATTTAAGGTATGTGTTAACTTTTAATGATTGTAAGGGATTAACGGGTTGTGACGTGTAATGTGTGAATGATTATGATATTATGTTATAATCGTTTTACTTACTAAGCCTTGTGCATAAGGTTTAGATGTTTACCATGTTTGTAGGTACTCATGCTAAGCCGGTAAAGCTTGGAATAAGGCTTAAGGATTGTTAGTGCAGAAGGTTAGAAGGTTGGTAAGAAAGTAGGAGCTTAGGTAGATACCGAGCTCAAGTCTTAAATGGGTTTAAATGTGTTATCAAGTTTCAAGGTATATGTTATGGTCGTTGAAGTAATCGCATCGTCAAACGGCATGTTATAGCATGGTTTAAGTGTTTATGGTCATGTTTAAGGGGGTGTTTGGAATAATGTTTATTTATACCCACTTTGGGTTGTAAACTGGTTAATGACTATGAACAGGATTTATTATGGTAAGTTAATGATTTCTGGAAGGTTTGAAGTAATTCGAAAGTGGTAAAGGTTGTATGTAATGAAAATGGTTCAAAACGGGTATTTTACATAATGTTCGTCGTTTTGTAAAGTACTCTTACGAAGGTCAATTGGTTAATGTTTATGCATGGAAATGATATATATGAGGTCTTAATAAGTTCTGGAAATTTTGGTGTCTTTTCGAGTAATAGAACCTGTTTTTCGAAAAGTGGGTCAAAAGTGCATAAAAGGGGTATGCAGAAAAAGTGGTGTTTAGGACAAGGTCCTTTTTAACCCATTTTGAGTCAAACAGGTCAAGAATTTTGGAAAAAAAA
The DNA here is from genome assembly GCA_022545495.1 of Chrysanthemum lavandulifolium. Lineage (NCBI taxonomy): Eukaryota > Viridiplantae > Streptophyta > Magnoliopsida > Asterales > Asteraceae > Chrysanthemum > Chrysanthemum lavandulifolium. Next base: position 187,155,154 of record CM040239.1, on the reverse strand, counting down.
TTATATGTTTAAGTGTTTGTAAAGTGGTTAAAATAGTTGGAGAACTAGTGAAGAACTAGTGGATAACTTGTTGGAGAACTAGTCAAAGTCAGTTTTCGAAAAACCATATCTTTAAAACGGTAAGTCGTCACGGGTCGCACCACCTGGCGTGTCGAAGGTAATTGAGTCTAGTTTTATTTAAAAATAGTCTCGAGGTCTGAATGTTTATACATTTTTTAATGGTCAAAAGAGTAATAGAATTTCCATTAAAGTTGGGTCGTTTCCGCGTAAAGGTTGAAATTTCAATGATTTTAAGTCGTGTCGTTTAAGGGGTTGATAAGGTTTTAAAATGTACCTTTTTGAGGGGTCGTTTAAGCCCTTATTTGATCAATTTTGTATCCGTTATTACTTAATATCGTTCCTTTTCACTTTTTAGGTATCTTGAAGGCAAAATGCTGGAATGACACTTATTCGGACGAAAAGGCGCGAATATACGAAGAAAATGGCCAAAGTCAAGAATCGAGCCACTCGATCATCGGAACCGAAGGGGACGGCGCGGGTGTTATCTGCGACGACGTCGCATCACTTTTGTGACGGCTCAAGAGCCAAATTGCTTATTTACAAGTGACGGTGTCGCTTTAAAAGAGTAGGTCGTCGCAACTCGACGGCCTAGATTTGATCCGCACGGCGCCGAGATCGAAGGGACGGTGTCACAATCATAAGGTGACGCCGTCGCAAGACTAACGTGGCCAAGACGAAACTCTAATATCGGCGACCCGGCGCCACAAATTAAAAGGTGACGCCGTCGCGAATGTAATCTTATATATAGAATCCGAATTTTTAGTTTTCGGTGTGTAGTCTTTTGGAGTAAAAACCTAAACCGAACCAAGGCTGTCTTGTATAGTATTTTAGGGTTTCAAACCCTATCTTACATCAAGATAAGTATTTTACTTCATTAATTTAATTATGTCTTCAATTACTTGTGTGTATGCTTGCATGTTCTCAATGTCCGGCTAATTTACTTGTGTGTTTGCTTAGGGTATATGAAACTTAATTTTTGAATATTGATTGGTTGTCTCTTATCTTAATTGTTAATTATCTAGTAATGCTATAGGTCATCCGTTGTGTAGTTAATGCTTGATTAATCTTTGTGAACCTTAGTTTATAGCACCTAGAGTTGTTGTAGGCTAAACCATCCGAAGAGTACCTTAGAGTTAAAGTTTATAAATCCTAGAGACTTTGTAGGCGATAACCTTTGGTAGTTTCAAAGAGTAGGGACAAACGCATACCCTACGACCTTAGACACACAACGCGATTAAGAATAAGGACGTGACAATTCAACCATCAATAGGAGATAATTAAAGAGTAATAAAACCTAAGTAAACACATCTTTAAACCACCATACGAGCACACAATAATTAGACATAGAATACCCTCACCTTAGTTAATTAGATAATTAGATAGTAGAAGTAATCGGTAGAAATACCAACCCCCCAAATCCAAACCCCGAGATTCGTACCTTTCCATTTCCTTAAAAATATAAAAGATAAAAATAATCTTCCTCAACCCCAACCTTAGCGTAGTAACCTCTCACTAGCATTCCTATTCCCCAGAGAACGATATCAATTCCGTGGCTTACCCTAATACTACACTACAACGATTAGGTTCATTGCCTAGGGTGTTGAAAACTTGCTCGACTAAAAGGAAGTTCCTTTGACCCCGAACGCTATGTAAGCGTATCAAGTTTTATGCGCTGCCGGGAATAGAATAGCTAGTTAGAGTCCACCTCATTTAGGTTTCTTTGCTTGATTCCTATCAAGTAAATTTTTCTAATTTTTAGCTTCCTCGTAGTCTATCCCCCTTCTTCGTGACCTCTGTTCGTAAAACCCCATCACTTTTCATCATGGAAGGTGATAACCAACCACCATTATTCAACCTACAACCAAATGACCCGCCAAGAGGCCGTACTCTTGGTGAATACTCGAGACCAAGCCACCTAGGCTATAGGAACACCATTGAGCTTCCCGATCAAGCCCAAACTACGGCCCTGAGATCTGACACCATCCGGTTGGTGCAAAACGGATGTGCATTCCATGGACTTCGTTCCGAAGATCCTAATCAGCATCTTAAGGATTTCCTTAGAATTGTCGATTCCATCGACCTCGATGCTACTACTCGGGAGACCACGCGCCTGCGTCTCTTCCAATTATCTCTACGGGACCAAGCTAGTAATTAGCTTGAGCGACTTCCCATCGGCTCCATCTCAAGTTGGGATGATCTCACCTCTCGCTTCCTTGCTCAATTTTTCCCACCGGGGAGAACCACTAAGCTTAGGAATGACATCTTGATGTTGCAACAACGTCAAGGTGAATCTCTCTACGAAGCATGGACTCGATTTAAGGACTTACTTCATAAAGTCCCTCATCACGGCATTGATCTTTGGCTCCAAGTCCAACTTTTCTATGATCATGTCAACTTCCCCACCAAGCGATCCATTGACCAAGCGGCCGGTGGAAAACTTAGTGATCTCACCGCGGAAGAATCATGGGGTATAATAGAGGACTTGCTCTCTATGACAATGAAAGTTGGAATGACCCCCGTGAGCTGCCCAAAACTGTTAAGGCAATCTCCGTGCCTCCCATTGACTCACAACCTCCAGACCGTAGGATGCTCGAACTTGAAGATCAAGTTAAATTCCTAATGAGCTCCTACGAAAATCCTAAGTCTTCACATCAAGTGAATAAAATCACTCTACCTTGTGAGTTATGTAGTGGTCCCCATGACACTCGTGATTGCACAAGACTCCCCGAACAAGCTTTTGCAGACTACGCCTCCACGCATACCGACGGAGCGGGAGAGAAGTGGTACACTTTCAAGCCCAAACAAAGCAACTTAGGAAACTCTTACAACCCCTCATGGAGAAATCACCCTAACCTTAAGTGGAACCAAAACTCAAGCACACCTCAAAGCTCATCTAGTCCACCTAATAGGTTCAATCCTCCAAGCACCGGGAACCCCACTAATCTTGAGGCAATCGCATCTAGGTTCATGTCATCTCAAGAAACTCGATTAACTAAGCTTGAAGCTGATTTTAAGTAAAGACAAGGCGAGATGACAAACAAGCTCGATGCCCTCTTAAAAGCCTTTAATGACCGGGAAATTGGAGCACTCCCAAGTGATACTATAAAGAACCCAAAAGTGAGTTCGATTTCATCGACTTTATGTTCTTGTTCACCATGGGAGAGTGCACATCCATGCCCCTCACACCCAACTGTTCACTCGGTAAATGCTATCAACAAGGGTTCCAAGCAATCCAAAATGAGGTACCAAGGCCCTGCACCATTGGTAGAACCTACTCTTAAGAAACCCTTCAACCAAGAACCCGAACCTAATCTAGAGGAGGAGTACAAGGAACTCCATCAAGAAAAACCGGTTCTTGAAGTCTTAGCTCATGCACCTTATTATAATGCTTTAAAAGAAAAATATGAGTTAGAACTTAAACTTGGAAAACATGGGTCCGCCTTTGTGCGAAATGATCTACCTAAGAAGTTAGACGATCTCGGACTATTTACTCTTCCGTTTAGGCTTGGAACTTCCAAACCTCTCGATGCTCTAGCCGACTTAGGATCATGCATCAATCTTGTTCCGTTGTCCCTCCATAGAAGCCTTAACTTAGGTAAGATAGAACCAACGGAAACCATATTAGGTCTAGCGGACGGTAGTGTTGCATATCCGGTAGGGATAATAAAAGACATGGTAGTACACGTAGGAGAGTTGACTCTTTTGGTCGACTTCCATGTGCTAGACATGAATAAGGACCCGACATGCCCATTGCTAGTAGGAAGAGGATTCTTAGCTACCGCTAGTGACATCATCGATTGTAAGATGTCCAAGATAGTGGTAGGAGAGGGGAGTGTTAGGTCAATTTACGATGTCAAAAAGCATACGTACTACAAAGAAGAGGAAATTCCACATGAGATTAGGTTGGATAGAACGCCTTCTAGATATGGGCCTTGGATAGATAAGAACCTCATAGGTCCCCAACGACCTTTCTACCTAGATGAAGCCTTTGCTAGTAAAGCAACTTTCCATGAAAAAGAAATGGCTAGGGATATGGAAGTGAACCCGTTCGAGGACACCTTAGTATTTAGGAAGATGACCGAGTTCCTAGGAAGCTTGCCCGTCAACCTTGTCATGAATAAGTGGAAAGTTGAGAAGCCTAAACATAAATGGGATTGGGATAGACCGCCTAGTGATGGTAATGGAGAGTGGCACATTAGGATAACAATCTATGATCCCGATGGAGAGAAGTTTGAAAAGGCATATCGAACCAAACGTACTACTAGGAACTTAAATGATAAGTTTGATCCTTATGACATTGTTAAGGATAGGCTTACTTATATCGGTACGTAGGGGCACGACTACGAGTCTAGCTACAAGACTTATAAATAAAGAAAAGCGCTTCGTGGGAGGCAACCCATACTTAATTGTTTGCTTGTTTGTGTCATATATCTTTTATTAATTGCTTAATCTCATGTTTAAATTTGTAAAAATGCTTTATTTTGTTTTTAACCTCGTCTTAATTACATATAAAGGTATTTTACATAAAGGATAAGTGTAGGGAGGATTACACACGTTTTCAAAAGAAACGTAAACATGAGAATTTCAATTGATTAAAAGATATACATATGTGTTTGTTCGATTCAAATGCTTGTATCAAGTCATAATGGATGTTTTGCAGAAATTTTTCCAGATTCTAAAGATGTAAATTTTCCGAATTTTTCCGTAAAATCGCATACCGCTTTTTGTCGGGATAACTGACGGAGTCAGATCGCAACTCGACGCCGTGAAGGAGCAAAATAATCGATTACTTTTTCTCGTTTTCGAGCTACTTATAATTTTTGGAATTTTCGGTCTTAATTTTCCGTAAATTGTAAACATCCATTCCACAAGCATTATGTCCTAGTTTAGTAGAGTCTTATACATATTATTACCACGATTTTACGCGAAGGTTTCGTTTGTTTTCTTCAAGTGTGCGAGTTTAATTTATCAAGAAGGAGATACATAAGATGAGAAGGAGCTTTTCACGCAAACCTTCTTCTTGAAGAAAAATATAACCACCACTTTACACGGATCCTACCGAGCTAATCGGGGAATACTAGTTTCTTTCATCTTTTATTACCTTCCATTATCATAACTTTGATACTTTCGGGAACATTGGGGACAATGTTCGGTTTAAGTGTAGGGAGGAAAATAAAACGGAACTTTGAAACTATGCTTATCCTTGATTATTTGCTTTGTCCAATTGCATTTGCGTAATAAACCATGAGAAAATGTCGGTTAGGGTAATTTTGGCACCAAATTTAAAATTTTCATGACATATAGGAGTGGGCCATTAGTCTTAACAAAAGCATCTCATGGATAGGAAGTTATATGACTAGCACAAAACCCTTTACCACTTAAATTCCACCCAAAATGTGAGGATCGCCTTAGATTAGTAGGAATTAAAGCATTCATCTTTAATGCTTAGTGTGTGAACCGGTAGTATATTAGATTCTAGAACTTGTTTTGTGATGCATCCCGAGATCGCTAGTAAGACTACACTTGTGTAGTTAGGAATAACTAAATGATAAGAGGCATTAGGATAACCCTTGTTTTATACCCGTAATATAATTACTTCTTCCACATCGGTTGAGTAATTCCCCACACCTTTGCGTTGTACTCATCTTTAGTACACGATACCCTAGTTAACTCCTCGAGCCTATCCTTTTCGCGGTTCTCGTGATGTTTCATTTTTCCGAATATCAATGAAGATCATTGTTTACACCCCACCCCAAATGTACACCCAAATCACCTTAGGCTACCTTATATGCACTCACTCTTAGTGCATTATTGTTATCACCCTAAAACCCTTAGTTCAATTATCTAGTTGCTTGCATAAGTTGCTAAGTCGAGTCATATCCTTTGTACACGCTTTGGGACAATTGGGACTCATGGGAAAAGTTAAAGTTTATGAAATGACGGAAGGGAACGTTAAATTCAAATTCCTTTATTTGCATAATAATGTACTCCAAGTGTTTTGATCTTTTCAATTCGGGTCAAATTAGTGTTAGAGTAATAAAACTCAAGTGTAGGGATGTGCCTATAAATCCCTATCATTTTGATGTTACTATAGAGGATGGTAGAGTAAAAGTGTATGAAAAAGTAAAAAAAAAAAAAAAAAAAAAAAAAAAAAAAAAAAAGGGCTACCATCCTACATCTATCTTTAATTTATGTTTGTTTGTTTCAGTTATCTAGAGTCTAGAGTGTCGAGTCTTGGCTTAGCAACGCCATTCTTCGCATGCGTGTAACGAAAAGATTTTTGACTTGTCACCACTAAATTGCCTATCCCACCAAACCCTTTGTTTCCCTACCGTAAGCCTAACATTACAACCCTTTAAAAGTCCTCTTGGATAGTCTTTCCTAGGTGCTTACGCCAAAGCGATGGAGGTTTGGTCTAGTCTCAAGCCTATGGTAATCTATGTACTATGACCGGTTAATGAGTGTTTATCTTCCATTTCCAACTTGTTATATTTCATATACACCTGAGAGATGTGAGTATCCAAACACCCCATGTGAGGTGCTAGTATATAATTTCCGTGCTTGTTATGAATTTTGCAGGGCTTATATGTGTTGAGGATTGTTTTAAACCAATGCTTCATGACCCTTAACTTATAAATTAATTGGCTAAAAGCACATTTGCTTGAGGACAAGCAAATACCAAGTGTAGGGATATTTGATAAGGTTTTAAATGTACCTTTTGAGGGTCGTTTAAGCCCTTATTTGATTACTTTTGTATCCGTTATTACTTAATATCGTTCCTTTTCACTTTTAGGTATCTTGAAGGCAAATGTTGGAATGACACTTATTCGGACGAAAAGGCGCGAATATACGAAGAAAATGGCCAAAGTCAAGAATCGAGCCACTCGATCATTGAACCGAAGGGGACGGTGTCGGTGTTATCTGACGCCGTCGCATCACTTTGTGACGGCTCAAGAGCCAAATTGCTTATTTACAAGTGACGGTGTCGCTTTAAAAGAGTAGGTCGTCGCAACTCGACGGCCTAGATTTGATCCGACGGCGCCGAGATCGAAGGGGACGCGTCACAATCATAAGGTGACGCCGTCGCAAGACTAACATGGCCAAGACGAAACTCTAATAACGGCGACCCGACAATCACAAATTAAAAGGTGACGCCGTCGCGAATGTAATCTTATATATAGAATCCGAATTTTTAGTTTTCGATTGTGTAGTCTTTTGGAGTAAAACCTAAACCAACCAAGGTTGTCTTGTACAAGATTTTAGGGTTTCAAACCCTATCTTACATCAAGATTAGTGTTTTACTTCATTAATTTAATTATATCTTCAATTACTTGTGTGTATGCTTGCATGTTCTCCATGTCCGGCTAATTTACTTGTGTGTTTGCCTAGGGTATATGAAACTTAATTTTTGAATATTGATTGGTTGTCTCTTATCTTAATTGTTAATGATCTAGTAATGCGATAGGTAATCCGTTGTGTAGTTAATGCTTGATTAATCTTTGTGAACCTTAGTTTATAGCACCTAGAGTTGTTGTAGGCTAAACCATCCGAAGAGTACCTTAGAGTTAAAGTTTATAAATCCTAGAGACTTTGTAGGCGATAACCTTCGGTAGTTTCAAAGAGTAGGGACAAACGCATACCCTACGACCTTAGATACACAACGCGATTAAGAATAAGGACGTGACAATTCAACCATCAATAGGAGATAATTAAGGAGTAATAAAACCTAAGTAAACACATCTTTAAACCACCATATGAGCACACAATAATTAGACATAGACTACCCTCACCTTAGTTAATTAGATAATTAGATAGTAGAATTAATCGGTAGAAATACCAACCCCCCAAATCCAAACCCCGAGATTCGTACCTTTCCATTTCCTAAAAATATAAAAGATAAAAATAATCTTCCTCAACCCCAACCTTAGCGTAGTAACCTCTCACTAGCATTCCTATTCCCCTATAGAACGATATCAATTCCCGTGGCTTACCCTAATACTACACTACAACGATTAGGTTCACTGCCTAGGGTGTTGAAAAACTTGCTCGATGAAAAGGAAGTTCCTTTGACCCCGAACGCGCTATGTAAGTGTATCAGGGGTATTACAGATAGAGTGTTAAACCTGAGTAGGAAAACCAACCTAATCAGCATCAGAATAGGCAACAAAATAACATGTAGTTGAGGCATAAGTTGGAGCCCAAATTCTAACGTTCTACAAACATATCAGATAACTCTCTTGAGTGCTGCAAAATGAGGCTCTTAAGGATTATGTGTATGAAGGAAGGCCTGTTGCACTACATAAGAGATATATGGATAAGTAAACGTGAGATAATGCAAACCACCTGCAAGACTGCGATAGAGAGTAGGATCAGAATTATGATCCCCATCAGAACCAAGCTTTGATTCTGTGTCAACCGGAGTCCGAGTTGGATTACAATTAGCCGTATGTTCCTTGTCCAAAATCTCAAAAGCATATTTATTCTGAGAGAGAAACATGCTTGTATAGTCACGAGTAACAGAAATACCCAATAAGTAATTAAGTGTCCTTAAATCAGTCATATCAAACTCCTTATGAAGAGAAAAGAATACAATGAAGTAAATCTTAGATGAGGCCGTCAATACAATATCATCGATATAAATCAATAAATATGCAACCTCTGAACCATGTTGGTATATTAATAAGGACGAGTCATAACAACCTGATGAGAAACCAACCTTGAGAGCATAACCTGCAAAGAGTTGAACCCAAGCATGAGGTTCTTATTTCAATCCATATAAAGATCTCTGTAATTGGCACACATGATGGTAAATTAAAGTTATGAGGTGAATCGAGATGTATAAGATGATGGGTTTAAGGATGTTAATGAACCATGTAGAAATTGAAGTTCATCAAATGTAACATGGCGAGAAAGGATTATTTTGTTAATGGAGAGGTCAAGAATTTATACCCGCGACGATAAGCGGGATATCCCAAAAATATACACAGAGTAGCACGTCGTGCAAGCTTATGAGATGAATAGAAACGTGAGTTACAAAGACAACCAAAGATACATAAACGTGAGTAGTCTAGTTGTTTGTTAAATAATTTTGTATATGGTATTTCATTTTGAATAGCGGAGGAGGAAGAATATTGAGTAAGTAGGCACCATATGTAAGGCCTCGATCCAAAAAAGTTGGTGGAAGGTGAGCTTGGAAGAGAAAGGTATGATGACATTATTGATTGTATGTATCATCCATTCCAACTTTCCATTCTGTTATGAGGTTTTGGGGCAAGAATACTTAATTTGAATGTCATTTTGAGCAAACAAATTAAGAAGGTTGTTGTTATCAAACTCACCACCATGGTCACACTGAAAAGCCATAATGTCACACTTAAACTATATATTTAAGTAAGAATGAAACTGTAAAGGATAAATCCACAAATAATGAGAATAATGATCATAACACATAATATTTAAAACCGCTAGAACTAACAGTAGAAGTCCAAATATCTGAGTGGAAAATCTCATAACAAGGAGTAACATCGGAGTCTGAACTAGAAAATGGAACTCTCATGTGTTTGCCAAGTTGGCAAGCATGACAAATAAGAGGAGAATTCTCTTTATTACAAGAAATAATCTGACGAGAAACAAGTAAACATAACTCCTCTTCACCGGGATACCCGAGGCGTTGGTGCCGCGTTGAAGGTGTTAGCCTTAATAGTTTTTATTAGAAGTGATGGTCATTCACATTTAGGAACTTTGTAACATGTGTTAGATATCGTGCTAGAATAGTCAACGGGCTCGTGGACTTGGGCTAAGCTAATTGGTTATAAGTTAAGTTAAGCTAGCCTTATGTATGATGTAATCCAACCCAAGCCCAAACGAGCCCATGGAAAGCATTTTAGGGCATCAAGTCCCTAGGACTATATAAACCCCTCAAAGTCTCATTTGAGGGGTGTGCTTGAAAGTGTGTGTGTGTGTGTTTTTCCTTTGGAATATACAACTTATTGTGTTCATCTTTATCTCACATATACACGATCCTTATATCATTCAAGTCACCATCTTTCTCATCTTTATTTCTACGCTTTGTTTGTGTTTGGTTGAACGTGTTCTACGCGTAGCGTGGTTTCACGTGGTGATACTTGTGTTTGTTAAGTGGGTTTGTGATAAGGTTGATATCGTAGTGGTCCTACAATTGGTATCAATCGCCTAACAATGGTTTAGGAGTGTTTGTGTTTGTTTTGAAGGGTTACGCGTACTGCTCGTTAGTCATATTTGCCACGCTTAAAGCTTTAATTTTTGCACTTAAAAATTCAAGATTCTTGTGAAAATGGTACTGTTGAATTATTTTTCGTGAAGACAGATTACCAACTCAAAGACTAAGCATATCCGTGTCCGCTACCACTTCATCAAAGAGTACGTCGAAAATGGTACTGTTGAATTATTTTTCGTGAAGACAGATTACCAACTCGCCGATCTATTAACTAAAGCCCTTCCAAAAGAAAGGTTTGAGTATTTAGTTCGACGAATTGGAATGCTAAGCCTAACCCCGAGGAGTTAGAACGTCTTATCGAATCTTCTTCAAAATGATTTTCCAAAAGCTTCATTGTAAATATTTTGAAAACAAAATACAAAATTTGAAAACCAACAAAAGCAAAATATAAAAATATAAAACTTTCAAAAATACAAAAGCAATAGAAATTCAATAATCCAAAATATTCTTCTCACGACATGTCTCTTGTATAATCGATATTCAGACGTTTCTAGAAATGTCATTCAACAATGATACGGGCATGTATGAGATGCTTGAGCGAGAGTTCTTTAAATGTTTTCCAAAACATGTCGTTTCTCAAAATTTCTTCAAAATAATGGCTTTCGTATACTTCAGTACGAAACCCGGACATAAATGATGACTTTTGATTATTGTTCAAATCAAAACTCGTGCTTTTAAAGAAAAATCACTAGTGTACGCTTTAGTGCACTACATTTAAAACTGGTGAGAAATCATCATCATCTTGAGCACCTTTTCAAGATTGTTCAAAAAGATTTTTCAAAATCTTTCAAATGTTTTGTGCTCAAGATAACTCCCTCTAAAAACCTTTAATTGATTATGCTTTATTAAAGGGGGAGTATAAAACAAAATGTTCCAAATTCATGCTTAAATCATATCCGTTTGTCTCCCCAAAAGATTCTAAAATGTTGTTTAATCCGTTGATATCAAAATATCACGAATATGCTATTTTGAGGGGAGAGACGTGATTAAAATGTGATCAAAAGTTTAATGATCGTTGTTTGAATCTCAAAAGAGCTCGACTCGAGATGTAACCAATGAATTGACGATGAATCATGTACCATCTCGAAACTTTCTATGGACTTGACCAGACGGGTAATAATTTCAAGCTAGTTCTCTAGTGATGTAAACGTGTCTCGAATCGGTCTAGTTCATTTAAAGTCGATCAATTCAAAAGTGCGAACTCTACCCTCTATGTGCGATTACGTCAAAACATATAAGCACATGTGAAGGGGAGTGTTTCGAAAATATAAAACTCACGGAGTGTTCCAAACATGTTCTCTATCATAAACACTCTGAGAGATTTTCAAGAAAAATGGTTTTATGGCAACAATAGGACAGTCATGGAGTTATAAGGTGTCTAAGGAAAGGAAATTCGTCCTATGATCCGCCAGAGCCGGAGGGATCTACCCAAGGACATCACAAATAGTTAGTATTAGAAGTCCTTAGGAATTATTGAAAAAAGGAGTAATGTGAGAAAGAAGAAAGAAGGGGTTGAAGAATTAAAAAGAAAAGTAATGAAAAAGGGTGAAAAGAAATAGCCCTCCATATTCAACCTTAGGGCGTAAACCGGGTTCAATTCATCACTCTTGGTTGTCACTAGATGACACCGGTTGTCACAAGATGACGACCGCACTAAACCTTCTAGCCACTCAATTCCTCTTAAAAGGATTTGTTTCATTCTCACTGGGAACCCTACATAATCTATCGACTTTCTCTTAGAGATCGTTGATATTGAAGAAGGAGACCCTCTCCCTAGTCTCCGCTCAGGAAAACCAATATGCACTATTGAGTCTAGAGCCACGAGATTCATAAAAAAGATCTCATAGGAACACTTGACATGACATCGCTTGCTCTTCATCATTAAGGACACAAGTGATATATTCTAGAGTCCTACGCAGATCTTAGCAATCTGTCAGAACATTTATGAGAAGTTTCACATCTGTGATCTTCAATGATTGAATGGAAACTCCTGCCAGGGTCAACATCAAACATCCCTGACAGCGGGTCACTTCGGTAACTCCCGTGGATTACGCTTAGTGTGTCTCAAACGGTCTACTGATCATGGGGTGATGCTTGTGTACCTCAATGACTCATCCGAATCAGATGTACTTCGGTATATCGCGTTATCTCACTTGTGGGACTCCAGTTCAGGAATGGCCCTTGTAAGAATTAGATACGTGTTTTCACACTATGCTGTTAACACCCTCAAAATTCGAACTTGTAATTGCCGGAATCCGCTTATTACTAACCTGTTTTATGTTTTCTTCTTATGGAAGCTCCGAAGTGGATTGATCGTGCAGATTCTTCACATGCTCATACCAACAACACATGAAAGTTCTCATCATAATCAAAGGCAACACATAGTTAAAGATGATTCTTCGTCAATGTCAAAGAATCTACAAAGTATAAAGACTCGAGAACTACGTCATTGGTAACCTAAAGACAAATAGAAGTGTGAGCATGGTAGAGAAAGGCGTGGAGACACCTAACCAACGAAGTTGACAACGACAGACAACACTAATAACAGATCACAAAGCATGAAGGAACAAAGAATCAATACTATTCTATATCTACACACAAAGTTCAAGCTCGAGAAAAGTAAAGACCTAATCAAGTGGAGCATCTTTTGAATGACCACCCCTTAGGGGGAGATTGTTAGCCTTAATAGTTTTTATTAGAAGTGATGGTCATTCACATTTAGGAACTTTGTAACATGTGTTAGATATCGTGCTAGAATAGTCAACGGGCTCGTGGACTTGGGCTAAGCTAATTGGTTATAAGTTAAGTTAAGCTAGCCTTATGTATGATGTAATCCAACCCAAGCCCAAACGAGCCCATGGAAAGCCTTTTAGGGCATCAAGTCCCTTGGACTATATAAACCCCTCAAAGTCTCATTTGAGGGGTGTGCTTGAAAGTGTGTGTGTGTGTGTGTTTTTCCTTTGGAATATACAACTTATTGTGTACATCTTTATCTCACATATACACGATCCTTATATCATTCAAGTCACCATCTTTCTCATCTTTATTTCTACGCTTTGTTTGTGTTTGGTTGAACGTGTTCTACGCGTAGCGTGGTTTCACGTGGTGATACTTGTGTTTGTTAAGTGGGTTTGTGATAAGGTTGATATCGTAGTGGTCCTACAGAAGGACTAACAGAAATCAAAGCATGTGAAATAGAAGAAGGTTGGGTGACTGGGTAGAGATCTCCTGAACTATCAAATTTGAGGAGGATATAATGGGGTCAAGAAATCCTTTACAGAGAAACCAAATGCATAGAATTTGACAACACAATTATTATCTCTAGTAAATTGACGAACATACATAAGATTTTTGATGATATTAGGTATGACTAGAACATTATGTAAGTATAAAGGACGATTAAAGGTAGGTAAGATGTTATGGCCGATGTTGGTAACATGTATATATTTACTATCACCAGTACAAACAGATGGATATAAACATTTATTATAAACAATATTTAAATTTGTATGTGAATTGAGATGAGATGATACACATGTGTTTGCATGTCAGATCCTGAAGGGTCATGGTGCTACATGCACTTGGGACAGACAGAATACCCGCTGAAGTCGAAGGAATATGGGTCGAAAACACATATTGATAGGTTGTTAGCTAGCTAGGCTGGTTGTGGGGATGCTACAAATTATATGTCATACTTGTACCTTTACTTAGAACATAAATCAATCTTAATACATCAAACTGCGAAATCAACTAGAAATCAATATCATCAAGCAATAAATAAAACCAAGCAAAAGATTAATTAGGCCTCTTCGAAACACCGATACCAAATCACGACCTCAGCCAATTTACTTTCAACCTTGATTTCTGATAGCCAATCCCGATATTATTTTTGCTAATTGAAAACCATATGCATGCATGTAATACTAGGTATATGGATGGATATCAATTCTTTTACATGATAGATCCAATCAAAACATATTAAATTTAGCGTTTTTCTATCAACAACCCTACGAATGTTCTTTAAGCTTTCCTTGTTAAAAACTTTTTCAAATATGAACTAATCATTTTTAATTAATGAAAGCTTATCAAGTAAGTTTATACTTGAAAATATTTTTAATTAATGAAAGCTTATACTAACACTCATGGGATTGTTGTTATCAAAACCTTTAAATTTATAATAATACTAACCTACTATTTCATCTTGTAGTCATTAAACGTGAGATTTCAGAGGGAGGGTTAGATTTTTTTCAGTGAAAGAAATAATAATGATAAAAATTAAGAGAGGACTTTTGGTTCGATACGAAGTATAATTTTTTGGCTTGTTTACTAAGTAACACAAATTACAATATATATAATCTTTGAAGAGTATTTTAGATACCGGGCGACCCATCAATAAAATAAATAACTAAACAATAATAAAGCCTAAAGGCTTTCCTAAGAAAACAATCTTCTAACATTATACTCTAAGGGTATGTTTGGCAAAACTAGCTGTAAATTGTATGTAGTAAATTGTAAACAGCAAAGTTGTTAACATGAGCTACAAGTTGTATTTTTTTTTTAATAAAAGTGTTTGGTAAGTTAACCGCTAAATGTAATTATAAGATGTAAAATGACATAAAATTATATATGTATAATTATAAACAAATGTTTGGAGGATATATCAGTAAATTAAAGTTTTAACAGTGTTAATACAAATAAGCCGTAAAAATGTTTATTTATATTTTACGATCTTCTAATGTTTTGTCGATAACAAACGTAAAATCATTTTAACGAAACAAATAAAATACGTAAATGGTTTGAGCCAATAGTTTTCTAACACACTTACGTTTTCACATAAAAACTAAAACAAGTATAAGTGATTTTATACATATGTACAACAACTAGTGTTTACATATTGGGTAAATATATACATAACGAGTATGTATTATAATGGTAATACAAATGGGGTAGAAACTTAAGTATTTGATCCATTGACCAAATACATTGAATGTCCATGACCCATACCCATGGAGCTTGACCCATAACTCATTGCATGACATCATGCTTAAGTCATATATAGATAATATCTATGAACCATGGTTTTAATCCATGACCCATGGTTTTCATCCATGAACCATGGACTAGATGCATTGCATCTTGTAGATACATTGTATCTACTTGGATACCCATGATCCATAACCCATGACCCATGACCCAAAACCCATGGGCAAGGGGCGCCCACGGATCCCCGAAGACAAGATGGACGGATCCTCAAGTGAGGATCCGTGGGATCCGTGGAGCGAGAGTGTTTTTCTTCTATAAATAGTGAGCCATTTCTTCCTTTTCGGTTGTCACTCCCACACATACTTTCGCCAAGTATTGTAACCTTCTAACCACAGATCTTAAGGATCTTTTTATGTAGTTTGTCTTTTGTTTTTGTGTGATTCTCTAGGTTCCTCTTAAAGGAGAGATCACCACCTCTTGAAGTCGAGCAAGCTCAAGTCCATGAGTTTCCATGCTTCGTCATCATCAAGACTACTGAGGTTCTCTTGATTGATACTTCTTTCTTCCTCAATAGAAGTGTTGTGTCCAATGCATTAGTGAAGGATGCCGAAAGAGTCAAGACGAAATCATTAGTGAAAGGTGCTTAACGTCCGTGTCAAAAGCATTAGTAAAGAATGCTAAAGGAGTCAAGACGAAGGCATTAGTGAAAGGTGCCAAGTGTCCGTGTCAAGGGCATTAGTGAAAGATGCCTAAAAGTCAAGTCAAGTGGAATTAGTGAAGGATGCCATGATTGTATACTCGATGAGGTGCATCGATATACAAATAGAGATAGGTTGTTTCCAAGGATATTGATATCCTTGATGATGTTGTAATAAGGAGTTGATCTCCATTGGGGTTAGGTGTTTTGTAGTGTTGGGTAGTAGTTCCTCCAACGTAAAGGAACTCAGTACTTAGCCTAGTACCGGATAAAGGGTAGGCAACGTTGTGATAGGTGTGGTTCTCCTCAGAAAGAACCCGTGGTTAGCCTAGTCTGGGAAAAAGAGTAGGCGACGTTGTGAAGGCTTCTCCGTCATAAGGAGTTGGTGTCGTGTAGTGATTACGAACTCGAGTAGGTGACTCGGGGAGTAGAGTAGGGCAAGGAAGGTGTCCTTGTAGCCGAACCACTATAAATACTCGTGTAAATCGTCGTATGTGCTTCTTACTCTTTATCTTTCATTACACGTTTATTATATCTATCTATCAATGTCCAACATACACATCCAAATGGATTGACATAAGTCGATCTAAATATTTTAAAACGAAGTTTTAATTGGTAAAACTATTCAACCCCACTTCTAGTTTTCCACAATTGGCATCAGAGTTTTGTTACCAAGTTTCTTAGAGTATGTTGTACTTTAAAAACTTGATACGATCCGTGTATGTTTGAAAACTACAAAGAAGGACTTTTTAAGTCATGTTTTAAAAATCATCATAGTGTTTAATGTTGGACAATGATAGAACGTTCTATTATTTTTCTTGTTAAGAATTCTCCATACTTGGATTTGGGCATACTAAGAAGATCATGAAGAAATTCTCTAAATATTTCTTTTCGTAAAAAGAATATTTAGCATAGTATTCCTAACACATGGATTTGGGGATCCTAAGAAGATCACAAAGAATTTCTCTAAATATTTCTTTCCTTAAAAAGAATATTTAGCAAAGGTATGATCTTTAATAATTTTCAAGCTTTCTTTTATTTTATTAAAGTCTTAGTAGCATGTTTACACTTTCTTAGTAATTACTATAGTAGTTATCTATATTGAAATCATTCTCAAGAATAGTATTCTTCGATGATTTGTATAGACTACACTACATACCTGTAATAATGATATCTCGGCTATTCGAGAGCCTTGATCATTATTCCCCACAAAAGGACTATTGACAATTCATCTATGTCAATGAGTATCCATGTGAAATTTCTTATATTATGATAAAATGAGATTTTGTCATAACCTTTGAAATACCTCCCAAAGAATTATGACTTATTCGTAAAAAGGGAACCTCGTCAAATAGGATTAGTATTAAACCGTCAAAACCCCAAACCACAAGTTATAGAGCTTAAACATCAAACTCTAGGCATTTTAGAACTCCCAAACCAAAGTTATCAAGGAATGCTTAAGTGAAATTTTTTGTCATGCCGGATCCACGAGTTTGAACTAGCCGATCCCTAATGAGAGGGATCCGTGGGATCCGATGCAATGTAAGACAGACATAAGTTAGAAATGATCCTTGTGGAAGTTCCACTATCACTTTCCCTATCAAAGACTCACGAACAAAACCCAATTCGCTCACGGAGCAAATTGATCATTTCCTTCAAGCAAAACAATCTCTTGTGTAAGTATAATCTTCACTACATTGTTAATTTGATTCCTTGATTCCTAGGATTACAATTTTCATCTTTAGAAGTTGGGTTCAAATGGGTTTGTCATAATTTGTTACCACATTGTTTTCTAAGATAATCTAAATCAAAGAATTAACATTGTTAATACAAATTAAACTCATTTCTTGAATTCAATAAAGATGATTTGAGCAAAATTGTGATTAAACCCTTTAGGCTACTATTCACAATTAACACCACATTGTGGTTTTGTTGTATAGGAACAATCATGCCTAGTAACCGTCAACAAGATTATCATGATACCGCCCACTGCATCCCAATGTACCATCGAAAGGATGGACTTAGCCCGAAGGATAGGAAAGCTTTCAAGTTGCTCGAAAATAGACTCTTTCATGAAGGTCGTGTGGTAGAACCATCATTCCTTGCTAACACCGACATCCGACAAGTTTTTGAAACAATTGGCTTTGATTGTCTTTTACACATAAACGAGCAAATTTGCCCGGTAATCGTACTCGAATTCTACAAAAAAATGAGAATAGTTTGGAATGATAACGGGACCATCTCAATTGTCTTCATCATAAATGAGCATGAGTACACCCTTTCGCTTGTAGAATTTGGAAGAATACTACGCGTTCCATATCAAGGAGTTTGCATGTTTTCCAATGAATGGTCTTTGGCGGAGCTACACGATATGGTTGATCATCATGAAGTTTACCACACGAGAATCCCGGAAGCAACCACGGTAAGGGATACCGTGTTCATGCAAAGGGCATCCCCATCAAGGGTCACTAGAAATTCCAAAGTGATCTATAGGGATCCATTTCAAATGGAGCTTTCCGAGATGTACGTATTGTATAGGAAATGGGAAGTCGTGGTAAGGGAGAATGTGCTTTGCTTGGGAGGGAACAAGGATCACCCCAATGCGTGCTTGAGCTTCATGATCTATTGCCTTGTGACCGAGACTCGCTTCAACCTTGCATATTACATGATTAAGAGAATGGCGAGTGTGAAAAGCATGGACAAAATGGTACTCCCGTATGCAATGCTCCTATCCCGCCTTACAAGCTTCATCTTTGCTTTAGATCCTTCTCCGTACTCCTATGATCATAGCTTTTGCAACAAAGTTATGGTGCCTTTATCCGAGGGAAAAACTACAAGGTTTATGGTGGATGGCAAAAGACCTCACCCACCAACGGATTCATCGGATGAACGGAAGAGACAAAGAGAGGGAGAAGGAAGTAGTAACCCCCTTGGCAACACCGATCTCGACCCTTTGGATTACATCAATCAATTTCCGGACATTCATAGCCCATCACAAGAATGGCAACAAACCAAAGGGATCTTCAAGTGCTTCGCCAACTTCTTAAAGAAAAAGAAGTAGAGATGGTGGGATGAAGAGTGGAGGGGAGGACGAAGACGGGGAGTGATATGGAAGGAGATGGGGAAGTAAGGTAAGGTCATAGGACCTTAGTTTGTGAAAACAATTTGAAACAATGGTTTGTAACATCTTAACAATACTTATGTAGAGTAGGAACTAGCGTGTAGGAATTGCCATGGTTTGGCATTGAAAAATTTAACTTAGGAACAAGTAGGATGAGATTTTACGACATCTTGAATTCATTCAAGTAGTCGTCGTCACTCATCTTTAGCTACCTTTTAGTCTCCCCACACTTGCTATGCATTATACTTGTTGTGTTCTTGCATTTAATCATTGTAGAAATAACTAGGAGAAGCATTTGCTAAGAGTGCAAGAATTGCACAATTCTTTGAAAGCCTTACGATCCGCGAGAGTCGGATCCCGAATTATAATCGGCGGATCCCTCCTAAGAGGGAACCGTGGGATCCGGGAAGACATATATCAGATACAGATCATTGTACATCCAAGTTATTCCCTTGATCACATCATGTTGGGTAAACATGATTCTTTAATACCACTTAAGGCTTCCTCAAGCACAATAGGTCTCACATTCACCCGTAGGTAACTTAGGATCAAATTCAAAGTGCCTTTGATTTATCAAACTCACCAATATCCACCATATTTCCGCTCCAACGCTCACACATTATTCTTCACATCTTAAAACACTTATTTTGATATTTCTATCAATTTTAGCAAATTGATTTTAGTCACTCTTACCTCAAACTAGGCTTGAAACTAGTTTTTCATTTTTCTTTATTTTTTAGGATTTTCTCAAATTTCTCTTGAGTCATCATCTGGTTTCTAGACTAATTGCCATCATTTTCCCATTTCAAATCAAATGGTATCGTCCTCAAGCACTTAGTTAGACTCTCAAAAGTCCACTTTCCTACCCAAAACCATCATTAAGTATCCTCACTCCTTATGGTTGAGCATTTAAGACATCCACCACTCAAGACATCTAAGGAAAGTCAAATCTTCAAGATTCATAGGTACAAGACCTTACAAAAAGCACAATCATTTAATCACATATCGGTCTGACAGACGGATCCCTGGTTTATAACCAGACGGATCCCTAGTGAGAGGGATCCGTGGGATCCGTGTCTACAGAAAGACTTTAATCAGCTTTTTCTTCAAATTTAAGCCAACTTTGGTAATCTAAACACCTTTAGTTATCATTTAATGATTTCCTAGAGCTGAACAACACCTTAGTTGACCTTGGTGCATGCCTAATCCCCTTAGTGGTCATAAATTTAATTCCTTAATTCAAATTCACCCTATATAAATCAAACACTCTTGAGAGGTTAAGACATCACTCTTATCACATTCTTAAAGAAATTCAGTAGTTAGAGAGTTCTACTACATCCTCACCATGACCAAAGCACTTAGCAACAACTCTTCAACCAAAGGTTCATCCAAAAGGAATGGTCATATGATTCATGAAATTTCATCCACCGAATCATCACCCGTAAGAGATAATAGTACTAGAATTCCACCTCAACAAACCCAATCAACTATTGCCAAGAGAACCGCAAGACTTAGCCTTAGACCTTTTGGGTTAGAAAAGGCTTCATCAAGCTCTAAACCAAACATACCTAGTTCTAGTAAAACGTCCAAGCCTTCATTCCTAGAGCATGGACTACACTCATTCACCGAGCCTCTATCTCACCCAAATCTCTATTCATTAGAACATTCACCGAGAACTTTTCATTCACCAACTTTCTCGTTAAATAGGGAACCACCTACATCACCAATTAGTCCATCATTGGAAACAAGGAACCACCAAGGACTTGATCATATGGAGGAATTTCCATTACCACCACCCTCATTCTTAGTAGAACCTCATCCTACATTACTCAATGTAACCCCACCATCATTTGTAGAGCCTCCTCTAAACATCCAATCTCCTCCGGTTTCTAATCAAGACAATAATTGCTCTAATTGTCTAATCACCCAAGGACTTTTCAAGAAGTATGAAATAAGTTGCATTTCATGTTTAATCATCTTCTTGAAAGATTGGACCAAATCAACAAGTCTACTCATCCTTAGACTCAAGCACATGGTTGCTTCTTAAGTTTTGGTCACTTATTAGTATTAGTAGAATATGTATTACATGGCTAAATTATTCTCTTAGTTTTTAGAGATTTGTAGATCATCTCTTATGTTTTATTGAATGATAGTTTATATGCCATATTGCTTTGAGCATATGTTTGTTGCTTGAATACATATCTCACTTTGATGTTAACATTATTTGTTACATCACCATTGCTGAATTCTGTTATCAGATAGACGAATCCCTGAGATTTTCCTAGACGGATCCCTCCAAGGAGGGAACCGTGGGATCCGTGCAACAGAAGACCAATTTACTACTAACTTGAGTCTTATTTGCAGAAAACTATGCACTATATACTTGTTTTCTAACCTTTGTTTTGTAGATTTTCAAAATACACATGAAGACTTTGACACCCTAAGCAAGGGGGAGCTTTGTGTCAAACAATACATTGCAAAACCATTTGCAATATAATCCTCATTTGGATTACATTTCATGACGTCCCTTTGCAAAGTTGCAATCATCAAGGGGGAGCATTATCGTCACTAAGACGAAACCATTTGCGAACATAGTTGCAATGCATTAGCTTAGTAGTTTTTATTTACTTGACGCCCTCACAAAGGGATGGACTCGTCAAGGGGGAGTTAAGACGAGAACTCTTCCCGTCACTTTCTCTCTATATATATTTTTTTTTCTTTTACATGTTTTTCTTAAAACATTGTGTTAGTTTCTTTTTGACGCTCCTTTTGTTTCGACAAAATGGGGGAGAAGAGAGTAAAAACTCCAATTCGAACTTTTACGAATTTTAGTTTTTTTCTTAAAATAATTTTATGTTTTGTCATCAACAAAAAAGGGGAGATTGTTAATACAAATAAGCCGTAAAAACGTTTATTTATATTTTACGATCTTCTAATGTTTTGTCGATAACAAACGTAAAATCATTTTAATGAAACAAATAAAATACGTAAATGGTTTGAGCCAATAGTTTTCTAACACACTTACGTTTTCACATAAAAACTAAAACAAGTATAAGTGATTTTATACATATGTACAACAACTAGTGTTTACATATTGGGTAAATATATACATAACAAGTATGTATTATAATGGGTAATACAAATGGGGTACAAATTTAAGTATTTGACCCATTGACTAAATACATTGAATGTCCATGACCCATACCCTTGGAGCTTGACCCATAACCCATTGCATCACATCATGCTTAAGTCATATATGGATAATATCCACGACCCATGGTTTTAATCCATGACCCATGGTTTTAATCCATGAACCATGGACTAGATGCATTGCATCTTGTAGATACATTGTATCTACTTGGATACTGATCACGTACCCTCCGCTCTGCTAACGAGCGTTACCGTCACTATGGTACTTAGCTTACCATTTGTACAAAGGGTATGATGTACCCTCCTAAAGGATGAAGCCTATGCCTTCGTCCTACATATAATGTTGGCATAAAGTCATTCACAATGGCTACCGCAAGGAAATCCGCCAACCTACACCCAAAGCACTCATAGTGTCTAACCTCTGTTGAGGTTCGGAGCCTGGCCTCCGTCACAGTTCAGAGCCCCCTCCATCACTGTTTGGAGCCCCGTCCATCAAGGCCTCCGTCACAGTTCGGAGCCTGGCCTCCGTCACTGTTCGGAGCCCCCTTCGTCAAGGCGTCCGTCACAGTTCGGAACCCCTCCGTCAATGTTCGGAGCCCCGTCCGTCACTTTTCGGAGCCCCCTCCGTCAAGGCCTCCGTCACAGTTCGGAGCCTGGCCTCCGTCACTGTTCGAGCCCCCACCGTCAAGGCCTCCATCACAGTTCGGAGCCTGGCCTCCGTCACTGCTCGGAGCCCCCTCCGACAAGGGTCGAGGCCTAAAGGTCATAGCCTCTCTACCTATGAACGTGGGTATGATCGAGTTGGTCAAACAGAACTGGTCAAATAAGATCTGGTCAAACAAAACTAGTCAACAACCATGATCTTAGCCATGACCCTCTGTAAATGCCAGGACCCTCTGTAACTGCTCCATCAGCCTATTATGCCTATAAATAAGGAAGTCATCACAGAGGTATGTAACCTAACTTAACCCAGGAGATCTCATCTTCTCCACCTCAATACTTTCATGACATAATTACCATGACTGATTCTCACACCGGAGGTGGTTCGCAGGGGCTTCCCCCCACGCTCTGTCTAATGTAGTGTCTTATATTTCTTATTTTCAGGTTATCTTGCACTCGGCATCACCATCATCACCCCTAACTCCGTCAATCACCATTGACGGCCTGGTATGTGCATCTTTATGTATGATCAGTGGCGCCATCCATGGGACCCGCAACAATAAGTCCCGTTTTTCGAGTCAAATAACCGTTTTCCATAAATAACGGTCGAATTCAACCGTAATTCCCTACATCCTTGTTACCACGTGGTAGCACCACTGGAATCTCCACTTTTATCTCTAATCACGAGATTTTCCACCAACCACAAACTTTACGTTTACCATTTCAACATCCTCTGTCGGGTTTAAATAGAGCAGTCTCTGTTACGGCCTCTGTTATGTTCGAAGGAGCCTCTGTTTGGCTTCATTTAAGATGAAGGGTCAAAGTCAGCGACCTCTGTGGAAATCTTTGTGGCCTCTGTCTAAACCTCTGTTCGGGTTCATTTTGAGAAGAAGGTTTAAAGTCAATAGCCTTCATAAGAGCCTCCGTTGCAGACTCCGTAGCAGCCTCTGTTTGGGTTTGTTTTATGTAGAAGACTTTGTAGGAGCCTTTGTTTGGGTTCGTTTTATGAAAAAGGTTCAAACTCAACAACCTTCGTAGGATCCTCTGTTCGGGTTCATTTTGAGCAGAAGGTTTAAAGTCAATAGCCTTCATAAGAGCCTCCGTTCCAGACTCCGTAGCATCCTCTGTTTGGGTTCGTTTTATGAAGAGGGTTCAAACTCAACAACCTTCGTAGGATCCTCCGTTCGGGTTCATTTTGAGAAGAAGGTTTAAAGTCAATAGCCTTCATAAGAGCCTCTGTTGCAGACTTCGTAGGAGCCTCTGCTTGGGTTCATTTTATGAAGAAGGTTCAAACTCAACAACCTTCATAGGAGCCTCTGTTCGGGTTCATTTTGAGAAGAAGGTTTAAAGTCAATAGCCTTCATAAGAGCCTCCATTGCAGTTTCCTTAGCAACCTCTGTTATGGTCTGTTTTGGAGAGAAGGTTCAAAAACCTTCGTAGGAGCCTCTGTTCGGGTTCATTTTGAGAAGAAGTCTATGTTGCAGTCTTCATCATGGGTTTTCCTAAGAAGAAGGAAATTGGGGCACATAATGGTACACTCAAGTAGGGCCTGAACCTTCCTTCGCAGAATGTTTACCACAAGGTGAACAGAGACCGTACATTAATGACGGAGGATACCCTTCGTCAATCTGGTATATTTTCTACGAAACTAGTACGCTATATTGCCTCTGTTTCACTACAAATCAGATTATCTACATATGAAACTTTTGATGTTTATTAAGAGCACTATAAGCCATATTTTATTGAGCCTCTGCTTATGACACAATGATCATTAGAGATAGTACAACATTGACAGAGGATACCCTATGTTCCTAGAATCTCTTTTAGAGCTTTCATGTTGTTTTTAGCATAAAACATAATCCACACATGTTAAATACGTGATGTATGTAAATAACCCTTAAGTGATTTTATACTAAACTTTATTATGCCACTCGTGATGATAAGTCCACACTGACAAATCCTCTTTTGACAAGGCATTTCACACAAGCTCTATTGAGATGACAGAGACTCACATCTGCCTATTATATATTAGCAAAATTTATCATGATATATTTTGAGATGATAGAGCCTCACACATGTTGACATAAGTCTCTGTCGATATGACTACGGAGCATCACATATGCTGACGTAAGTCTCTGTCGACACAACTACAGAGCATAGCCTCTGATTCATAGGTGTCTCCTTCGACACCATTACAGAGCTTCGGCTCTGTTCACATAATATATAGGTGTCTCTGTTGAGACGATTACAGAGCATAGCCTCTGTTCACATGATTTATGTGTGTCTATGTAGACACAATTATAGAGCCTCGACTCTGCAAGTATAATTACATAACCTTATAGATGTAAAACTTACTTTATTTTGTTTAAAATCAATGTACTGAAAGCTTCTTATGGGAAAGCAAGCATTATTTGTAGTTGTCTTAGTGTTCATTTCAAAATGATGTAATCCTCTCTACCAATTCAATGATATAATATATTTCCCACAAATCTCTTGCTTCGTTTCTTAAACACAAAGATTTGTTCAGCCAAGTCGTTTATGAGTTTCAATGTCGAAAGGTATGGCATAAGGTATGACAGAAGCCTTATAGGATTACTAAAGCCTATCAACACATTTACATTAACTCTCCTAATAGTTTATAGTATCATACACAAAGCTATAAAACTTAAAGGATTAAAGATAGAGTGGGTCGCGACCCTCTGTCAGTGATCAAAATTGGTCACAATATTCTTGGTGTTGTAATTTACACACAATGAGGTTATTACACCTTAGGTTGTAAAATTTAAGCGTCGGAAAAATGGCGTACGAGAAGTGTACAAGAAACATATTTAAAAGTGCGTAGAGATATTTCCCTACTTGATTCCATTTAAACTAGGGCCTTAACCCTAGTACCTGCATCATACGGCCGAAGCCCATTCAATATTGTCTTTGGCCGAAGCCACATACCACGCAGAATAATAAATTGTCCAAGGACTACTACTTTGCTTAAATGAAATCCATAAGCTTCGTATACATACAAAATATACGACCTTCTAGGTCTATATTACTTAAAGATTAATCCTTGTTCGATTTATCACAAGGAAGTATTTCTTTTAAGTCAAAAGCATTACATTCAAAGTGTACGCATCACTTTCGACCGAGGGGCTTGATGATATACCCTCCATTCAATTTGAAGGTCTCCCCTTCATACTCACTTCGGAGCTACATTCCGACATACTTGGAAAACCTCCAAAAATCTTCTTTGGCGTAAAATCATTCATCTTTGATATGGTTACCAGTTGGGAATTCGCCAATCGAAGGCCTAAGCCCTTCGGGGTATGCTCTTCGAAGATATTAATGCAAAGGTTTCATAAGACCAATTCAAACCCACGTTCACAACCTTATCAAGGCTTTCTCGGCAAGATAGGGATCGTGGGACATTAACCAAGCGGTTACCTAAAATCATGGGACACCCCCATGATCCTCGCATCAGGTAGGTAAGCATGCCAGAGCCTAAGATTCGCGATAAAATGCCATTATGTCATGCATTATAAAACAAAGCTAAGTTTATACACAAACCTTGGTACCTTTTGACAACGCAACGTATGTACAAATAGGTTCCGATAAAACTCGCTTATAACTAAAAGCGAAAGTTATATGGCAAAACCTAATACACACGCTCCTTATATAACAAAGGGTTTATGGACTACTTAAGTCTAATCTCATGCCTCCTACGAGGTCATAACATTAGACTGGGGGGCTTAATGAGGTATCCACCATGATTGGGTCAAATGTGGACTATTAAAAACAATTATAGCTACTTTTATATTTGATTTGACAAAACAAAAGTAGTAGAAATTGTTACCAAGTCGTTTTAACAAAGCAATGATAAGTCTAAAGCCACGCACTCTTCGCATGCATAACATTAGACTGGGGGGCTTGATGACGCACCCTCCGCTCTGCTAACGAGCGTTACCGTCACTATGGTACTTAGCTTACCATTTGTACAAAGGGTATGATGTACCCTCCTAAAGGATGAAGCCTATGCCTTCGTCCTACACATAATGTTGGAATGAAGTCATTCACAATGGCTACCGCAAGGGAATCCGCCAACCTACACCCAAAGCACTCATAGTGTCTAACCTCTGTTGAGGTTCGGAGCCTGGCCTCCGTCAAGGCCTCCGTCACAGTTCGGAGCCCCCTCCGTCAAGGCCTCCGTCACAGTTTGGAGCCTGGCCTCCGTCACTGTTCGGAGCCCCCTTAGTCAAGGCCTCTGATGCGCGCAAAACCGTCAAGTTTTCTCACGCAAGCAAGAAACTTAAAACAGCTTCAGCACGAAATCAATGAAGATCTGGGGAGTATAGTGTTTCCCCGGGTCGTTATGTCCCAGCGAGCTATGCAATGGATTATCAAACGTATAGTGATCGGGAGATTTGGACGGAAAAGAGAATTTGGAATTATTATAGCTACGGAAAAAGGACATAAACTACAAGGGCTAAAATGCAAATTAAAGGAAATTAAAAAGATTAAAAATATAAAAATATTAAATAAACGCTATCACTATATTTAAAGTGATGAACGTTTAAAACCTAAAACTTACGTTTAAATAAAAAATTACGTAAACGCACAAAATAAAAAGTGAAACTTATACAATATAAATCCTAAAAATATGAAAAATACATTTTTACAATCCTAATGATAAAATAAAATTATTAGAAAAGGAAAATTATTTTTACAATTATTTATTTAATTATTATTAATTAAAAACTATTTTTAACTATTTAATAATTACCTAAAATACAAGAAATTAGGAAATAAGGCTAGAAAAATAAAATTATGAAATGGAAAAGTCTAAAATATCAAACTAGAATTTTCAAAACTATTTTTGTATTTTTTTTTCTGATTATTTTTCTATTTTTTATGATTTTTAAACTATTAAAAACTACTTAAATTATTTAAAAATACAAATTTAACTAAGAAAAATCTAGAAAAATACTTTTTTCTCTTTTTATATTTATCTTAACTTAATAAAATTGAAAAACTATTTTTTAGAACCTTTTCTCAGTTAAATGCAATTAAAGCTAATTAAAAATCATTAAAAACTGATTTTATTTAAGAAAAATACCAAACAGTAACTAAAAATTATGAAAATTTCAGGGAAATTCTAAAATAATAATCTAAAGCTGAGAAAAAGGGAAAAAGATGGGCTTATGTGGGAGAATCTTAAGCTGTTGTGTAAATGACTAGGAAATAAGCAATAAGGAATAAGCTAATAAGCACAAAAGTACACCAACTGATCAAATAAGCTAAACTATATCTAAACTACTCTAAAGCAACAGGTTTTAGCTAATTCTAACACCTAAATAAGCATCTACCAAGTGATTAAGCTAAACTGCCATATAAGCAAAATTGAATCAAACCCTACTGTTCTAGTTCTTGCATTGGCTTATCCAATAAGCAAAAGGGAAAACCAGCAGTGGAGATCTTAAGTCTACCAGGCAGAGAACACAAGTCCAAAGTTACAGCTAATTACGACTAGAAATGAGCAAGTTATGATCAAAACAAAAGCGTAAAACAAGAATGCAAGTCGATGAGCGTAGCGATAATGAGGAAGCTATGTTTAAGCCACTCTAACTATTTATTCAATAAGCTAAAGCTAAAACTACAAATGTGGTCTTAAAGTCCACCTTGCTAACTGCAAATGTGCCAAACATCAAACCTAAACTACTTAAAATGAACACAGGCAATCTCGCAAGTTATGCAAAACCGGACATTTGACATGATTTTGACTTTTAATGATGACAAGAAGTTTGACTTATATGAGATTCGTAGCAAATCAAGGATAGAATAAGATGAGATAAGTCAGTAATGCAACTATAGCACCCTTGCTAAACTGATTCTAAACCTATTTGAGCTGATGACAGAAGCTGAATTCCAACAGTAAGCTCATAAATCAGATGAGTAGTGATTTTGACTTAAAGCTCAAAATAAAGCAAACCAAAGACAGATATGATGCATATGACTAAAGCAAAGCCTAAACAAACTAATCTACCTCTACAATATAACCTCTAGAATAGTAGAGACAAGCAATCCAAACACCCCTTTATGACTTGATTTATAATTAAAACAGATCCAATCACAAAACCAACTTATGTTATTGATCAAACTAACTTAAGATGACTTCATTACTGCTATTTGAACAAGTTTTAACAAATTTAAACCACAAGAACTAATTATGCTAAGAAGCTTATAAATTTGACTTACAAATGTCCAAGCCACAATGGCTAGCCAAATGAGAACCAAGGACCACTACCCTAATACCAATCAACCCATAGCTTCCATTTCAACCCACATTCATGCCTGAATCAACCCAATTCCTTTCTGCATCATTTTTTATCCGTGTTGACTTTTATTGACCAAAGTTCAAAAGTGAATTAAACTTCAATGTGAGCTTATGGAAAGCTTAACTAAGCTATTTTGAGTATGATTGAGCTTAACAACAAGTAACTAGAAGATTTGAAGTGGGATTTTGAAAGTGCAAATTTCAACAGATTGACATATAATAATGAAATTGAACTTGAACCGAAATTGACACTTGAATTAAGTTAAAATACACTAAAAGGTTTACTTGAGTACAATAGAACTTCAAAATACAACTATGAACTGATTTAGACTAAGGAACTATAAAACGACATACATGTAAAAAATAAAAGCTTGCTTCTTCATTGATGCATCACTTGGCCTTTTATACATCCCAAGCTTCTTCTCTCACCTCAGTGAATAGTTCCCACTAATAAAATTCACCATTGGATCACTGCAATTGATCCTGGCCATTTAAACCTTTTTGGCGCCAAAAGTTGTTTAACAGTTGGAGCTTGAGTGGGGTTGGTATGGGGCTCATTTAATGATCCTTGGCTCTTTGTGTTTGGAGGGGGGATAGGGGTGATGATGGTTGAGTGTGAGCAGGTGATATGCAGGGGGTGATGATGGCTATGGTGAACCCGTGAAGGAGAGGGAAAGGGTGGTCAAAGAGGTTTGACTGAGCTTTAATAATAAGGGTGGGTTGGTATCGGGTTTAAAAACGGGTAAAGGGATTGGGTTGGGTAAAACAGTTGGGCCAAGGGTGTTTATTTTGGGCTTGGGGTTTGTTATAAGGTCCATTTGGTTTGTTTAAGTATTAATACAAGGGACCAAATATGTAAAACTAAAATTCCCAGGGACCAAACATGTAAATTATGAAAAGTAGTCAAGGGCTGGTCTTGCCAAGCTTTAATAGTCCAAGGGTTGATTTTGACATTTTGAAAATTTCCGAGGACTAGTTTTGACCAATTTGGATTTTCGGGGACTAAATTGTAATTTTCTCAAAACTTTTAGATTTTCCACCAAAGGACTAAATATGACAATTTATGATTTTAAAAGACCTTTGGTGACTTTTCTTCAATTTTTGGCTCAGGGACTATTTTGACAATTTTTGAAACTTGGGGACTAAAACGCAATTTTGCAAATTTGAAATGTTTTCATCCGATTTTGATATTTTGTATTTAAAACACATAAAACACTGATTTGTGATATTTTGATCATTTTGATGTGTTTCGAGTGTTTTCGATGAATTTGCGTTTATTTTGTACAAAATGATGAGTATTTAGACACTCATCAATCCCCCACATCGAGATATTGCTAGTCCCTAGCAATGATTTGAGAAAACATAATGGATTTTAATCTCTTTACCAAAAGCCATTACTCGAGTAGCCAAATGTTTGATTCAAGTAAGAACCATGGTACATCGATAACCATGTGATTTTGAGCAAACCACCGACTTTCAACGGATTTGATTTGTCTTTACCGAAGCCGTTTGCTTCGGACTAGCCAACTCTTAGATAAATTATCGGTATTATCTTTGGTGAGTGATTACCATACAATTTTGGGCAAATTGCAAGCCATATAAACGGATTTGAGAAATCTTTACCAAGAGCCGTTTGCTCTGGATTAGCCATCCTTTTGTCTATTAGACAAAGGTGATCGATAACCTAATGAGTAAGTGTAAAACACTTACTCCACAAAAAAAATTTTGGCCAAAAACGGGGAATTGGTATAATTATATGATAAAATTCGTGAGAATTCCCCACACTTAGAAATGAATATTGCCCTCAATATTCAAAGTACCATGTTATCTTGCAGAAACAAAGAACGTAAAGGGAAATACTACGGCCATTATTTAGAAAGATTTTTTTTTTTTTTTTTTTTTTAACATGTGGGCATCACCCCACACTTAGGTGGTAGAAAGGGTAAGAAGTCGAAATATGGGTGAAAACCCATATGGTGTGTCTTCTTTTTTTGATTTCAGTCGCTAGCTTGACTCGACCCCGAATTCATTGGTTCATGGGAAGCAAAGTGGAAGAAACAATCTCCATCGGACTTTCATTCAAAATGTTTGGATAAACCTTTGAAGTACGTGAAAGTTCCACACCGATGAGATATACACGAACCGGCTCAAAATGATGAATGAAAATGCCGGATCAAAATAGTGTCTTCATTCCCGAAGGAGTGAAGAAGAGGAAGTCACCGAGTAGGTGAAGAAAAGAAGGAAAATCATGATAACAATCATGACTAGATCTTCTTCTCGGGATTAAGTGCGATTGCACTTATTTGGATTTTATTGGTTGAGCTCTTAGGATTGGAAAGCATCTCGGGAGGGAGGTTGGAAAATTTGTCATAGAAATACAAACTCTCATGATTGAGAACTTTTCCCCGATCATGATTTTTGCCATCCAAGCAATCATACTGGCGGAGTCATGATATGAGTGAGTTCACCGCGAACTCCTCATGAAGAGAATCATTCACATGATGTGAATTTGTGAACTCGTTCCATTGTGGGCTCATCACTATCCTCATCGAGTATCAAAGAGTGGATTCTCAAAATTGAAGTGAATTCGAGTTGAATTCAAATAGTGGATTAGTGAAAGTAGCTTTGAATGTTTCGAACAAAATGATCAACATTCTCTATTGAATTGTTGGAGTAAGTGAGTGAACGATCATTAACAATGAGACTTTCTCTCCCAGATCGGCTTCAAATCAAAGAGTGGATTGATGTGAGTGAGTTCACCGGAGAACTCCTCAAGAGGATCGACATCGGTTGGAAGTGATGCCTCAACGTACTCGATGTTTCCATAGGAAGCACAATCGTCACTAAGATCGGAGAAAGTTTCAAAATGATCTTGAGAACACTCAAGAGGAAAGGAATATCACACGGATGCTCGAGAATTCCCTGTGACTCTCTTGGGATTGAGACAAGGTTCTCAACACTAGACGATTCCATTTCGGAATAGTGCTAAGAAGCTCATCCCCATGTTTAGAGTGAGTGGGAATATCGGGTGTGATAACAACAGATCGAGGGAGTTTAGAAGGACTAGCATACATATGTTTTATACTTAACATTTGTTCTTCTCGCTAGTAATTCCATCATAGTCTTTTCTCCCGATGGATCATGGAAGGAGTCTCAATGATGAACTTGATGAACTGTTATAAAATTGTAGGATATCAAGGATATCTTCATCATCATCGTCATCGGAATGAAACGGAATCGAGAGCTAGATTTGGCCGCTTTTTGCATTGCAATTGATTCCCTAATGCATTTTCAAACGCAATATGGGAATCTAATTTAGCGACCCGCTCTTGGCTAACAAAACTTCCATGGATTTTGGATTATCTAGGAATGTTTACATTCCTTCAAATCTTTCACTAAATCCAAAAGATTAAGGAGAAGATTTTGAGGAAGTGGGTCAGTGGTATCAGAGAGGTTGGTCATGATAACGAAGAGTCGTAATTGTTACAAGGAAATGGATTCCTGTTTGACAATCCGAGCTAGAGTGAGGACCTCCACAATACTCACAACAAAGAAAGCGATGTGGTTGCGAGTGGTATGTGTTGTAGTCATAATCGTTATCGGGAACCCGCTCATAGACAAGCGTGTTTCCCGATTGACAATCGAATTGAGTGCGAACCACCACAAGTACTCACAACAAGAAATCTTGAGTCTCACGGTGTGGTAGCCGATGGAATAAATCGGTTGTGTTATGGTAAGAATAGGGATCTTGGTTATGAGCGGACCGTTTCGATTCCACCATGCTACAACCGGGGCAATTGCCACCATTATAAGGACCACCACACCATTGACAACCAAGAGGGTGAGGATAAGACATAGATAGAATCAAAGGTTTTCGAGAGGGTAGGGATGAAGAATCAAAGATGTGAGAGGTAAAGATGGATATTTTTGGATTTTGGATAGACATGATGCAAAAACAAAGATCGAAAATCTTTTGGATTTTGATTTTATAAGAAAATACAAACATATATGGATGGATGGTATGAACAAAGAGTGAATATCCAAATCACTAATCTGCTAGGCGTAAGATAATCACTGCGACTCCCGTGGCGCAAAAATTTGATCTTGAAACCGTCAAGTTTTCTCACGCAAGCAAGAAACTTAAAACAACTTTCAAAGACGAAATCAATGAAGATCCGGGAGTATAGTGTTTCCTGGTCGTTATGTCAATGAGCTATGCAATGGATTATCAAACGATATAGTGATCGGAGATTTCGACGGAAAGAGAATTTGGAATTATTATAGCTACGGAAAAAGGACATAAACTACAAGGGCTAAAATGCAAATTAAAGGAAATTAAAAGATTAAAATATAAAATATTAAATAAACGCTATCACTATATTTAAAGTGATGAACGTTTAAAACCTAAAACTTACGTTTAAATAAAAATTACGTAACGCACAAAATAAAAAGTGAAACTTATACAATATAAATCCTAAAAATATGAAAATACATTTTACAATCCTAATGATAAAATAAAATTATTAGAAAAGGAAAATTATTTTTACAATTATTTATTTAATTATTATTAATTAAAACTATTTTTAACTATTTAATAATTACCTAAAATACAAGAAATTAGGAAATAAGGCTAGAAAAATAAAATTATGAAATGGAAAAGTCTAAAATATCAAACTAGAATTTTCAAAACTATTTTTGTATTTTTTTTTCGATTATTTTCTATTTTTATGATTTTAAACTATTAAAACTACTTAAATTATTTAAAATACAAATTTAACTAAGAAAAATCTAGAAAAATACTTTTTTCTTTTATATTTATCTTAACTTAATAAAATTGAAAAACTATTTTTTAGAACCTTTTCTCAGTTAAATGCAATTAAAGCTAATTAAAAATCATTAAAAACTGATTTTATTTAAGAAAAATACCAAACAGTAACTAAAAATTATGAAAATTTCAGGGAAATTCTAAAATAATAATCTAAAGCTGAGAAAAAGGGAAAAAGATGGGCTTATGTGGGAGAATCTTAAGTCTTTGTGTAAATGACTAGGAAATAAGCGATAAGGAATAAGCTAATAAGCACAAAAGTACACCAACCGATCAAATAAGCTAAACTATATCTAAACTACTCTAAAGCAACAGGTTTTAGCTAATTCTAACACCTAAATAAGCATCTACCAAGTGATTAAGCTAAAGCGCCATATAAGCAAATTGAATCAAACCCTCATCGTTCTAGTTCTTGCATTGGCTTATCCAATAAGCAAAAGGAAAACCAAGGTGGAGATCTTAAGTCTACAGTGAGAGAACACAAGTCCAAAGTTCTGACTAATTACGACTAGAAATGAGCAAGTTATGATCAAAACAAAAAGCTAAAAACAAGAACGCAAGGCGATGAGCGAGCGATATGAGGAAGCTATGTTTAAGCCACTCTAACTACTTATTCAATAAGCTAAAGCTAAAACTACAAATGTGGTCTTAAAGTCCACCTGGCTAACTGCAAATGTGCCAAACATCAAACCTAAACTACTTAAAATGAACACAGTGCAATCTCTGCAAGTTATGCAAAAACTGGACATTTGACATGATTTTGACTTTTAATGACAGACAAGAAGTTTGACTTATATGAGATTCAGAAGCAAATCAAGGATAGAATAAGATGAGATAAGCTGTAATGCAACTATAGCACCCTTGCTAAACTGATTCTAAACCTATTTGAGCTGATGACAGAAGCTGAATTCCAACAGTAAGCTCATAAATCAGATGAGTAGTGATTTTGACTTAAAGCTCAAAATAAAGCAAACCAAAGACAGATATGATGCATATGACTAAAGCAAAGCCTAAACAAACTAATCTACCTCTACAATATAACCTCTAGAATAGTAGAGACAAGCAATCCAAACACCCTTTATGACTTGATTTATAATTAAAGCAGATCCAATCACAAAACCAACTTATGTTATTGATCAAACTAACTTAAGATGACTTCATTATCGCTATTTGAACAAGTTTTAACAAATTTAAACCACAAGAACTAATTATGCTGAAGCTTATAAATTTGACTTACAAATGTCCAAGCCACAATGGCTAGCCAAATGAGAACCAAGGACCACTACCCTAATACCAATCAACCCATAGCTTCCATTTCAACCCATTCATGCAGAATCAACCCAATTCCTTTCGCATCATTTTTATCCGTGTTGACTTTTATTGACCAAAGTTCAAAAGTGAATTAAACTTCAATGTGAGCTTATGGAAAGCTTAACTAAGCTATTTTGAGTATGATTGAGCTTAACAACAAGTAACTAGAAGATTTGAAGTGGGATTTTGAAAGTGCAAATTTCAACAGTTGACATATAATAATGAAATTGAACTTGAACTGAAATTGACACTTGAATTAAGTTAAAATACACTAAAAAGGTTTACTTGAGTACAATAGAACTTCAAAATACAACTATGAATCTGATTTAGACTAAGGAACTATAAAACGACATACATGTAAAAAAAAATAAAAGCTTGCTTCTTCATTGATGCATCACTTGGCCTTTTATACATCCCAAGCTTCTTCTCTCACCTCAGTGAATAGTTCCCACTAATAAAATTCACCATTGGATCACTGCAATTGATCCTGGCCATTTAAACCTTTTTGGCGCCAAAAGTTGTTTAACAGCTGGAGCTTGAGTGGGGTTGGTATGGGGCTCATTTAATGATCCTTGGCTCTTTGTGTTTGGAGGGGGGGATAGGGGTGATGATGGTTGAGTGTGAGCGGGTGATATGGGGGTGATGATGGCTATGGTGAACCCGTGAAGGAGAGGAAAGGGTGGTCAAGAGGTTTGGTGAGCTTTAATAATAAGGGTGGGTTGGTATCGGGTTTAAAACGGGTAAAGATTGGGTTGGGTAAAACAGTTGGGCCAAGGGTGTTTATTTTGGGCTTGGGGTTTGTTATAAGGTCCATTTGGTTTGTTTAAGTATTAATACAAGGGACCAAATATAAACTGAAATTCCTGGGACCAAACATGTAAATTATGAAAAGTAGTCAAGGGGCTGGTCTTGCCAAGCTTTAATAGTCCAAGGGTTGATTTTGACATTTTTGAAAATTTCCGAGGACTAGTTTTGACCAATTTTGGATTTTCAGGGACTAAATTGTAATTTTCTCAAAACTTTTAGATTTTCCACCAAAGGACTAAATATGACAATTTATGATTTTAAAAAGACCTTTGGTGACTTTTCTTCTGAATTTTTGGCTCAGGGACTATTTTTGACAATTTTTGAAACTTGGGGACTAAAGCGCAATTTTGCAAATTTGAAATGTTTTCATCCGATTTTGATATTTTGTATTTAAAACACATAAAACACGATTTGTGATATTTTGATCATTTTGATGTGTTTCGAGTGTTTCGGATGAATTTGCGGTTTATTTTGTACAAAATGATGAGTATTTAGACACTCATCGACCTCAAATCACGATTCGAGCCCCTCCGTCACGGTTGAACTGGCCTCCATCATCGTTCGGAGCCCCTCCGTCAAGGCCTCCATCACGTTCGAGCACGCCTCCGTCACCGCTCGAAGCCCCTCCGGCAAGCGGTCGAGCCTAAAGGTCATAGCCTCACTACCTATGAACGTGGGTATGATCGAGTTGGTCAAGCAGAATCGGTCAAATAAGATCGGTCAAGCAGGCGGTCAACAACCATGATCTTAGCCATGACCCTCAGAAGCGCCAGACCCTCAGAATCGACCTATTATGCCTATAAATAAGGAAGTCATCACAGAGGTATGTAACCTAACTTAACCCATGAGATCTCATCTTCTCCACCTCAATACTTTCATGACATTATCACCATGACTGATTCTCACACCGGAGGCGGTTCGCAGGGGCTTCCCCCGCGCTCCGTCTAACGTAGTATCTTCTATTTCTTATTTTCAGGTTATCTTGCACTCGGCATCACCACCATCACCCCTAACTCCGCCAATCACCATTGACGGCCTGGTATGTGCATCTTTTTGTTCGATCAGATACCCATGATCCATAACCCATGACCCATGACCCAAAACCCATGGGAAAAGGGGCCCCACGGATCCCGATAATCTGATCGGACGGATCCCTCAGTGAGGATCCGTGGGATCCATGGAGCGAGAGTTATTTTTCTTCTATAAATAGTGAGCCATTTCTTCCTTTTGGTTTGTCACTCCCACATACTTTCCCCAAGTATTGTAACCTTCTTACCACAGATCTTAAGGATCTTTCTATGTAGTTTGTCTTTTGTTTTTGTGTGATTCTCTAGGTTCCTCTTAAAGGAGAGATCACCACCTCTTGAAGTCGAGCAAGCTCAAGTCCATAAGTTGCCATGCTTCCTCATCATCAAGACTACTGAGGTTCTCTTGATTGATACTTCTTTCTTCCTCAATAGAAGTGTTGTGTCCAAGGCATTAGTGAAGGATGCCGAAGAGTCAAGGCAAGCATTAGTGAAAGGTGCTTAACGTCCGTGTCAAAAGCATTAGTGAAGAATGCTAAAGGAGTCAAGACGAAGGCATTAGTGAAAGGTGCCAAGCGTCCGTGTCAAGGGCATTAGTGAAAGATGCCTAGATGTCAAGTCAAGTGGCATTAGTGAAGGATGCCATGATTGTATACTCTATAAGGTGCATCGATATACAAATAGAGATAGGTTGTTTCCAAGGATATTGATATCCTTGATGATGTTGTAATAAGGAGTTGGTCTCCATTGGGGTTAGGTGTTTTGTAGTGTTGGGTAGTAGTTCCTCCATCGTAATGGAACTTGGTACTTAGCCTAATACCGGATAAAGGGTAGGCAACGTTGTGATAGGTGTGGTTCTCCCTTGTGAAAGAACCCGGTGGTTAGCCTAGTACCGGAAAAAGAGTAGGCGACGTTGTGAAGGCTTCTCCGCCATAAGGAGTTGGTGTTGTGTAGTGATTACGAATTATCGAGTAGGTGACTCGGGGAGTGGAGTAGGGCAAAGAAGGTGTCCTTGTAGCCGAACCACTATAAATACTCGTGTCGTGGTTATGTGCTTCTTACTCTTTATCTTTCATTACACATTTATTATATCTATCTATCAATGTCCAACATACACATCCAAATGGATTGACATAAGTCGATCTAAATATTTTAAAACGAAGTTTTAATTGGTAAAACTATTCAACCCCCCCTTCTAGTTTTCCACAAACAACTCTAAAATGTTTAAAAATCTTAATGAATCAGCTTTTCATTTCGGAGCTATTTGTTTGAAATAAAAGCTTAAAGGTAATGTATCCAAATGGAGCTACTTATTTTAGAAGAGATTAAACTAACAGCTCTTCAAAAAGCTTATGCCTAACTGTCCCTAAATATGACATTTCTAAATGAGTTGAGTTCGGGTGTTATTTTTATGCAAGCATATCAGATAAAACTAATGTAAACAAAAATTCATTTCGATGGACCGAGGTCATTTAACATGCATTTGGAAAAAATCAATGTTTTTTCTTAAAATGAACACTATATCGAA
This sequence comes from Chrysanthemum lavandulifolium, assembly GCA_022545495.1. Lineage (NCBI taxonomy): Eukaryota > Viridiplantae > Streptophyta > Magnoliopsida > Asterales > Asteraceae > Chrysanthemum > Chrysanthemum lavandulifolium. The sequence goes on along the minus strand of CM040239.1, from coordinate 187,116,410 downwards.
AAAATTCATAGGTGTCCCGGACACCCACAGGACCCCTGGCTCCGTCCATGGTCATTCTGTTCATGTTTTTTCTTTCGTTTGCGCATGTTTGTGGATACATCTTGGGTTAGTAGATTGATATTTAGCTGGTGTTGGATTTTATCTTATCTCAAAGGATACTTGTTATTTTAGGATACTTGTTATTTTCATTAGGGTTTTGCTAACTTGTGCTCATTGGGCGTTGTTTAGTATATATATATATATATATATATATATATATATATATATATATATATATATATATATATATATATATATATATATATATATATATATATATATAGGATAGGGATCTAGTGAGAAGTAAATTAAAATAAGAAGTGGTGAGAAGTGACCAAAATCACGCATTTGAGATGCAATGACTTGTATTAGATGCATTTCTATTCATATAGATGCAACATCTTGAGTTTCGAAAGTTAATTTGATATATAGATGGTGCAAATTGATTTTCATGATTTCGGCACGTGCAGAGGAACAAAAAATAATAGAAATCATGAAATGCATATAATATAAATATATGCATCTGATTAAAACCTAGAAAACACACTATGGTGCGTTATAATGCATCTAAGATTATAGGGATGCATCTAATTTAGGTCGGTGCATCTCGGATTTGCGGTTATAGTTCTTCTTATTACTTCTTATTAACATTGATAAAGTATAAATAAAGATGAGGTTTTCCTTAATTGGGATAAATATGTAGTGACGGCGAGTATCATATTTGAGTTAGACTTATACGTTAATGTTTTTGTTTAATGGAGTTAAATTCTGCACGGACATATCAGTCTTACGGCCATTTTTCCATGGATTATCATATATGTGTATTTATTTATCATTACTCTATATCAGCAAAATATATACTACTTATAATGGAGGGATGACCCTCTCTCCTAAATTTTTTTAATATGTCATTAATGTATTTTTTAAGCATTACAATTTTTAATGCATAATGTACACAATAAATAGCTTATACTAATTTATCTTCCACAACATTTTAATGCTTCATTTATTATTTCTTTTTGAATTAGTTTAGTTTTAATGCAAAAATGCACATATAAATGAATATTATTTTAAAATGCATGCAAAACTACAAAGTTTCAAAACTATTATTATATCGTAAGAGTGTTTCGAGAACCAATCTAAATAAATTTTGAATTATTTTAAATAAAATTAACCACAAAAGTAAAAAACGGTTTTTTGTAAAAGTCGGGACAATTTTTTTAAGACAAATGATGTAAAGATGTAAATTCACAAGTGATAATTTATTTGATTTTATACATATTACATATATCTATACTACTTATAATTGAGGGATAACCCTCTCTCCTAAATTTTTTTAAGATGTCATTAATGTATTTTTTAAGCATTACAATTTTTAATGCATAATGTACACAATAAATAGTTTTTACTAATTTATCTTCCACAACATTTTAATGCTTCATTTATTATTTCTTTTTGAATTTGTTTAGTTTTAATGCAAAAATGCACATATAAATTCTATACTAGTTATAATGGAGGGATGACTCTCTCTCTTAAATTTTTTTAAGATGTCATTAATGTATTTTTTAATCATTACAATTTTTAATGCATAATGTACACAATAAATAGCTTTTACTAATTTATCTTCCACAACATTTTAATGCTTTATTTATTATTTCTTTTTTAATTAGTTTAGTTTTAATGCAAAAATGCGCATATAAATTCCATACTACTTATAATGGAGGGATGACCCTCTCTACTAAATTTTTGTAACATGTCATTAATGTATTTTTTAAGCATTACAATTTTTAATGCATAATGTACACAACAAATAGCTTTTACTAATTTATCTTCCACAACATTTTAATCTTCATTTATTATTTCATTTATTATTTTTGAATTAGTTTAGTTTTAATGCAAAATGCACATATAAATGAACATGATTTTAAAATGCATGCAAAACTACAAAGTTCCAAAACTATTATTATATCGTAAGAGTGTTTCGAGAACCAATCTAAATAAATTTTGAATTATTTTAAATAAAATTAACCACAAAAGTAAAAAAATGTTTTTTTGTAAAAGTCGGGACAATTTTTTTAAGACAAATGATGCAAAGATGTAAATTCACAAGTGATAATTTATTTTGAGGAGAGTTATTTTACATACCAAACTTTTCTCACATACCAAGGGACTCATCTCCACCATCCATCTAAAATAAAATCAATGGCTGAGATTAAAAGCATTTTATTAATTCACCCATTTTTTATAATTTAAATATCTCTTGAACCGTTTATCATTAAGCGAAAATATTTACACCGTCGCGACGAGCATTTAATTATCTTTCTATAGATGGGCACTTTGATATACTTTCGAAAAAAAATCGTTTTTTTCATGTTTTTTCGTCTTTTTTCGATTATTTTACGTTACTGAAATTTGCATGGAAAAAAAATCATATATGATAAAACACTAAATTGAATATCATATGTGATATTAGAGTTAAATCATATATGATATGTTATATCACATGTGATATCATACGTGATTTTACACTAATATCACATGTGATATCATATGTGATTTTACACTAATATCACATTAGTGTTTTATCATATATGATTTTTTTAAGCAAATTTCAGTAACGTAAAAAAAACGAAAAAACTTGAAAAAAAAACGTGAAAAATACGAAAAAAAAATTTTGTCGAAAGCATATCAAAGTGCCTATCTATAGAAAGATAATTAAATGCTCGTCGCAATGTTATATTTTTTTCGCTCAACGATTGACGGTTTGAAAGATATTAATATTTGAAAAAAAATGATGAAAGTGGGTTTTTTAAATTGTTGGATTAATCTCATCCATTAGATCAAATAAAAATGGATATTGGAGATTGATCCCTTAGTATGTAAATAATCTTTTGTCCTCAAATGATTTTATATCAATTTATTTGATTTTATACATATTATACATATATATACTATTTATAATTGAGGGATGACCCTCTCTCATAAATTTTTTTAATATGTCATTAATGTGTTTTTTAAGGATTACAATTTTTAATGCATAATGTGCACAATAAATAGCTTTTACTAATTTATCTTCCACAACATTTTAATGCTTCATTTATTATTTCTTTTTGAATTAGTTTAGTTTTAATGCAAAAATGCACATATAAATGAATATGATTTTAAAATGCATACAAAACTACAAAGTTCCAAAACTATTATTATATCGTAAGAGTGTTTCGAGAACCAATCTAAATAAATTTTGAATTACTTTAAATAAAATTAACCACAAAAGTAAAAAACGGTTTTTTGTAAAAGTTGGGACAATTTTTTTTAAGACAAATGATGCAAATGTGCAAAGTGTTAATTCAATGATTAATATATTAGTATATTAATTGTTATACTTTTCATGGATAACTCTAATTGATTGCTTAAACATGTAAGTTTTCTTTACGTTATAAGCATTCTTTTATTTATATTTTCTATCCATGTGGGACAAGTGTTATAAACAATTTTAATGATTCAAACATTTTCATAAATATATACTTTACAAGATGTATACATTATAAGTACTCTTTTATTTATATCTTTTTATCTATATGGGACAAGTGTAATAAACAATATTAATTATACAAACATGTTCAAAAATATATATATATTTCATAAAAAATGTTTCTACTTACTTGTATTCTGGACCACTATCAACTAATTTGACCATAACCCCATAACATTATTGACTACCCATAACGCAAAATCACGCCACTTTCAATTGTTTTTATATGAATTAGTTTGATATTATCCATCACTTTTTAAAGTTACTCAAAGGGTAAAAGCCATAAAATAACAACGTCTTTCTCAAATTTTCGAGTTGAAACACATACTTTTTATCAACATATACCCACGTCTTTCGATTTTGTTCGACTTCACCCATATGACCGATTTATATTAATATAATATTATATTAAATAATATTATTTTATTACAATATGGTGAAAGTCGAACAACATTCGAAATACGTGGTGTATATCGTTGATAAAAAGTATGTGTTTCAACTCGTAAAATTGAGAAAGATTGTTATTTTATGGCTTTACCCTTACTCAAACTCATGTTTTCGCTATTAGTAAAGTTATTGTAGAGAAAACATAAAATTGAAAACATTTTTGCCGAAAATTTTATTACTTGATCACCGTCATCGCAACGCCTTGGCATTCTACTATAATATTTTAAAGAGTTGAAATATCGACATGAAACTTTTGGTATCCGCAAATTTATCGTCACATAAAACGTTTCGATTATAAAGCATGGTTCATTGAATTTTTTATTTCAGTGCACTGCCTTGCATGAACATGGTGCACTCTTTATAGTAAATAAAGATTAGCACTAAAATGAACTTGATACATGATAACACCTATTGTGGTTTTCTATACATGATAACAACTATTTTTTGTTTCACATATCTTTTTAATCAGTAGATCGTTAAGATATATTTTAATTATATGATTATTCACTAAAGATAATGATTAAATTTACATAGTGAGCCAAACGTCAGGTATTTTTGTTGTTGAATTACAGAGTAAATTGTGCTGAAAAAAATTACTACAAAAGGATAGTATAATCAATTAAAATAACACATAAGATATTGTAAGTTAGTAATCTTTTTTATTATCTGTTTATAGATTATCCTACATTTATGCCTGATGACCACTAAAAGGATAATTTTCACCAAAGAGGGAATAAAATGAGATCGAAACCCTTGAAAAAAGGATAATTTATATCGTAATAAGCATGAAATCCTCTTTTAATTAACGTCAACATGTAAATGAAGACTCCTTTTGTAATTCAAATTAGTCTAACAAGATAAACTTAAAACAGAATTTAAGGAATCCGATTAACTCAAAAACAACACTCTTGTTCTATAAATATAGATTTGTTTTCTCAACACACATTATACAATCATTACTTTCATACGTACGTAAAGCTTTCAAATATGGGTGCTGGTGGAATAACATCTTCCGGGAATGCGAAAGCATACCCCGGAAAGCTCACAGGCAAAGTTATTGGCTCATCTATCATGGCAGCCTGTGGTGGTTTGATATTCGGTTATGATATCGGGATTTCAGGAGGGGTGACATCTATGTCACCCTTCCTGAAGGAATTTTTCCCGAATGTCTATAGTAAACAGTTGAATACTCATGAATCTAGCAACCAATATTGCAAGTTTAATAGTATTCCGTTAACCATGTTTACGTCGTCGCTGTATTTAGCTGCACTCTTGGCTACTGTGGTAGCATCTTTCACAACGAGGTCTTGTGGAAGGAAAATCTCCATGCTTATTGGTGGTGCTGCTTTTTGTGTTGGATCGCTTCTCAATGGTTTCGCGCAAGCCATATGGATGCTTATCGTTGGCCGTATTCTTCTTGGTGTTGGCATTGGATTTGCTAATCAGGTAATTTGATCTTTATATATTTGTTAAGATTTCTTTTGGAGTTAAACATCAGTCTAATTGATATTTAATATTTTTTATACATAAATATTCATGCCTGCATATATGCTTACAGAGTTTGTAAACTCTCATCCTTTTTTTCATATTTTTATTTTTTGGTAGATTTATGAATAAGTTGGAGTGAAATGTCTTTGATAATTTTTTATTTTATTTTATTTTATTTTATTTTTTTCATTAGTCTTCAGGAAATTCTTGTTAACTTCTCACTGCAACTTTGTTAGTATATCGATATAAAGGTTAATCAGTGTATATACAATTGGGGTTTGTGATAAATTGTTGCTAGAAAGAAAGAAAAAAAAAAAAAAAAAAAAAAAAGTTATGAGTATATGCAATGTTTGAAGTAAAGATTGGATTCTGATTATTGTATATGTTCTTGTGTTTATAGTCTGTGCCTCTATATTTGTCCGAGGTGGCTCCATACAACTATCGTGGCGGTCTTAACATGATGTTTCAACTCTCGATCACCATCGGTATTCTTTTTGCAAATGGTATAAATTATGGAGTTTCCTTTATCAAGGGTGGATGGGGGTGGCGTTTGAGTTTGGGTTTAGCTATTGTCCCAGCGTTAGTGTTTGTCATTGGCTCCTTATTTTTGGATGATACACCAAACTCTCTAATCGAACGAGGTGACCTCCAAAAAGCCAAAGAAAAATTACTAAAAATCCGGGGTGTAGACAATGTAGATGAAGAATTCAATGATCTTGTTGCAGCAAGTGAAGAATCGAAAAAGATTGAAGATCCATGGACCAATCTTCTTAAAAGAAAGTATAGACCACAATTAGTTTTCGCTATCTTGATCCCCTTCTTCCAACAATTCACTGGAATGAACGTATTTATGTTCTATGCTCCGGTTTTGTTTAAAACAATGGGATTTGGAGATAACGCTTCACTCTATTCCACTCTTATCACGGGATTCATTAACTTTATTGCAACTATTGTTTCAATCATGCTTGTCGACAAACTTGGAAGAAGGTTTTGGTTTCTTTTTGGTGGTGTTCAAATGTTCATTTGTCAGGTAAAAAAAACATCATTAAGCATTTAAATTCACCTACATTATTGTATTATGTAACGTTTACGAATACTTACTATATTTTGTTAATGTTAACTTTATTTTGTAGATTGTGATTTCTACTGCAATTGCTTTGAAGTTTGGGGTAAATGGAAACCCGGGGCATCTAGAGATGTGGTATGCTATGCTCGTCGTCGTTTGCATATGTGTATACATTGCGGGTTTTGCATGGTCTTGGGGACCGTTAGGTTGGCTCGTGCCTAGTGAAATCTTCCCACTCGAGATCCGATCAGCAGCACAAAGTGTTAACGTCTCCGTTAACATGATTTGCACTTTCATTATAGCACAAGTTTTCCTCCAAATGTTGTGTGCTATGAGGTGAATTATATAATTCAAGTTTCTCTTAAATTATGTTTATTAATAAAACATTAGTAGCTACATATCTCTAACATATATATTTGTGACTAATTCTCTAGGTTTGGGTTGTTTATCTTCTTCATGTTCTTTGTGTTCGTCATGACGATTTTCATCTACAACTTCTTGCCGGAGACAAAGGGGATCCCGATTGAAGATATGGCCGGAATTTGGGAGAAGCACTGGTATTGGAAAAGATTTGTTCCTGTTGAGATTAAGGCCGATATAGAAAACGTCAAGCTTAAGAACGAAGAAGATAAAGAATAGTTTCATCATTATAGTTATATTTTTAGTTTGGTAACTTTAGTTTAGTTGCTGGACTGCTATTTAGGATATTTTAGGATTCAGATTTGGATTGTTAATGTGTTTGGAATCTGTGTTTTGCAAGCACTTTCAGTGAGTCACGGTTATAAAATGTTCTTTTGCATGTACTAGGTTAATTTATTTCTGTTTTACGTTTACAATCTTAGCTACAAACTTTATATTATGGTGATAGTTTCATACACTTGCAGTTTGACGTCATCAATGACCAAACAAGATTGTCAATAGTTTGTGACACCGTAATTAGGCACTTGATTAGTAAATTTCGTCGTTGATTTAATAAAGTGACAAGTGTTTGGTGCAAAGTGTTGTAAGTGTTGATCGTTGTGATTTTTTATTAATGCTCGTTTGGCTAGCCACAATTAGCTTTATTCGGAATGCTTTTTTTCAACACTTCAGAAGTAGTAATTAGGAGTTGTTTTACACATTATAATTACAACTATAGCTACGTTACTAACTATTTTTGTTATAAAAATAAAACATATACTCCTCCCAAATTGAATTTTTGCGTATATATATCCTTGACCTTACTATGATTTTAATCCTCTTTATATATACCAACAAAATTAGATATATATGCTCTAAAAAAGTATAACTAGGTTTACTATTGTGATTTATTAATACACCTTGACCTTACTAACTTAATCCTCCTATATACTACCAACAAAATTAGATTCATGCTCTTAAAAGTTAAAAGAGGTTTGCTGATTTATTAATCCAGCCCAACTCATAAACCCATTAAAACATTTGACCCAACTTGCCAGTTTAATTCATTATGCATTAGGAGTGTTCAAAAAAACTGAGAAAGTGACAAATCAAGTTGTACCGCCCGATCCGAAGTTGAAAAATCTCAAAAGCGAAAAAAAGAAACCAAAAAACCCCGTTTATCACGGTTCGGTTTAGGTTTTTATTTTTGGATATTCGCGGTTAACCACACCGAACTGAACCGTGTATAATATATATGGTGATTTTTAACGAATGAGTCATTCTGACCCGTGCGATGCATACGGGCTGTATCTAAGTGTTATAGCGTAATGTTCACCACTAATTTTTGTCATGTTTGAAACTCTCTCTTTTTGGTCATGGACGGATCTTGTTATCTCTAATAAGATATTAAACAATTCGCATATCATATAATTATGTTATTTGTTCTTCGGAGTGAGACTCAAACATACAACAATCATTAACCCGGGCCAAACATGATTGGTTCATCTTTACACCGTGTGAAATGGGTCATTATGACCCGCAATGCACGGGTCTTAGTTTTCCATAAGTCTTGTTTTCTAAAATAGCATATTAAACTAATCACATGTAATATATTTGTCTTATACGTCTTTGGCAAATCATAATAGACATACAACCATTTTTAACCTGGGTCAAATGTGTTTAGTTTATTTTTGAACCATGTTAAATGGGTTCAAGTTAGGTCCAAATGTCCAATCTCATGCTTGTTCAGTAGGCCATATTTGTTTCATGTCATTTTGATATTAGTTAGATTAGATAGGAGAGTTTATGTAACGTATGTTTGCTTTTGAAGAAATAACTCAATATATTAATATAGCAATCACTAAGGGGGCGTTTGGTTGGGGTAATTTGAAATTCTAATTTTAAATTTAGAAAATTTAAATTTTGAAATTTAAAATTCCTAATTTAAAATACCTTCGAATTTGGTTGAGAGAATTTATAAATATTTTTATTTTTAATATAAATTTCATAAATATTCTACTTAAAATTTTATAAAAAAATATGAACAAGGTTTATAAAAATTTATAAAATAAAGTTTATAAAAAATTATAAAAAAAGTTTATAAAAATTTATAAAAAGTTTATAAAAATTTATAGAAAAAGTTTATAAAAAATTATAAAAATAGTTTATAAAAAAAGTTTATGAAAAATTTATAAAATAGTTTATAAAAATGTATAAAAAAGTTTATAAAACATTTATAAAAAAAGTTCATAAAAATTTAAAAATTTTATAAAAATTTATAATAAATTTATAAAAATTTATAAAAATTTATAAAAATAGTTTATAAAAAGTTTATGAAAAATTATAAAAAAGTTGATAAAAAGTTTATAAAAAATTTACAAAAAATTATAAAAAAGTGTATAAAATATTTTTATAAATATTCTATTTAAAAGTTGATAAAAACAATAAGAAAAAAGTTTATAAATTTTTTTCAAGTAATTTAAATTCTCACTTTTTGTAGGCATTCTAATTCTCTCCATTTTGTCAATTAATGGAATTGTAAATTACTTCAAATGCCCCCATTTGAGTTACCAAACAAGATATTTGAAGGGAATTGAAATGCAAATGCCCCCAATATACTCCAAATTACCCCAACCAAACACCACCTAATAGAATTTTAGATTAAAACATCACAATGAATAATAAATTATTTATATCATAAAAAAGAACATAGAAGCGAGATCTATAAGCTAAACTTTAGTAATGTATAATTAAGATGGCGCATCTAATTGAGACATGTTACGTAATGTTTAGCTAAATAGTTATAAACTAAGTTGAGTTAAATAAAGCTTAAACGCATACGGCTCTATCAAAATAAGCTTTAACAAAAAAATTGGCAATAGAGAATAATCCTTGTACTCACATTTGCTAAACAGAACCAATTTTAGCCGCGTAAAATTGATCCCGCATAAATTTGTGAGTCCAAAATACCACACTTTATACATAATATTATCAAAAAAAGTTATCCAAGATAATATGAAAAACATTTGTTGTTACCATTTTTCAGCGTTTGCATCCAACACTCGGTTCCAAATCTGCTGTCTAAATCAAATTTCATTCGGTCCAATATAGTTTATGATATAAGCCCAGACCACATTTGATATAGCAATAATCATATTTCATTCTCCTATCTTTTAACCTAAAACACACACCCCTCAAAGTGTCCGCCCCCACACCTAACTGTTCTCTCAAAGATAACACCTCCATCTCCTAAATCTCAACTGTTGCTGCTACAAATCAAGATATCCTCCCTTTCATTCAACCACAACCGAATCACATATACCAAACGAATCATTCTTTTTATCTTTTAGATCTCAGAATAACAAACGAAAAAACCAAACCACATAACACAAATTTTTTTTTGTCATTTTTCTGTTAGAAACCGAACAAAGATGAACATGGCTTAAAGATCTTTCAAGGGTCTCGGGTAGGTGATAGTTTGTTGTGTCTGTATTTTTAGTTTCTTGTTTAACCGAACGAAAGTAATGACTATAACAAATTTGTTGTAAGTACGATGTTATTGGTTTAAGGGCCATTTCATGTTTTATTGCACAAACATACTTTCGTTTTCTTTTTGGTCAATGAACGATCCAAAGAAAGAAAGTAACACAATTGTTATTTTTCTTTCTTTCTCTTCGGATAATATCAAAGTTAGCGATCAATGATTAGCCTTCAAACTAAAAAAAACTTTAGAGGATTAGCAACAAAGTTTGAAGCAATATGAGATCGTGTGTAATTTTTAATTTGACTAAAATACACGGTTGGTCCATAAACTTGGCAGGCCGCATCGCGATGGGACAAAACTCGGCCTTTTCATCGCCACAGGTCCAAACCTTGGCCATTAAATGCCGTTCGTCCCTTGACCAATAATGTCGTTGTCAACGTTATGTTGGTGAGGGCAAACCGTCTTTCACCAGAGCGTACTAAATAAAACCGTTGTACAATGTCGTAGCTAGTATATGTGTGTAACATTTGGTCTACATTTATTTGGTGTGGTAAGCTAAGCTTCAAAATCGCACTTCAAAACGATAATTGTTTCAAGATGGTACGTTGTTGGTGTGGTAAGCAAGCTATTAATCGCACTGTGGACCTCTCGACCAGGCGCCGATTTTTGGTTGTCATGTTCAAGTAAGTGCGTCTTAATATTTCTTGTGTAAGTTTGTACCAATGGTGGTTGTTTAATGACTTGTCATAATCATAAATAGGGGTCTTCTTGTCGGTGGATAAGATGGTATGATCCTGAAATCTGTGCTCGTTCAATAATGATCGTACCAGGCCTTTTGAGGGGGAGAAATGAGCTTGAGGCAAGATTAGTAGCTGCTCAAGGTGATGTGTGGAAGTGGAAGATTTACCTAGTGCTAAGTTGGATGGTGTTCTTCATTGTTTATGCATTGGGATAACTTTTTAACCTTTTATGTAATGAGGCTAGTTGGTTAATGTTATGTATCTTGAATTGTAGTAACCTTGTTATGAAGTATTCAGTTTTGTTTGTTTATGATTTTCAATGCCTTATGGGTATGCAGATGCTTAGCAATTTGTTTAGGGTTGACTTTTAAATGTCAACATTCTTATGAGGTTCTATTTAGCTTTGGTTACTTTTGATGCAAATTATTCACACATCAAGCTTAGTCAATCTAAAAATACACAATAATGACATGGTTCCATAGTTAATGCAAATGGATATAATTCCAAGCGCATAAAATTGCATACTTTTCAAACCATGAGAACTACAGATTAGACACACACACATATGTTTTTAGAGTACATAACTTGTCCATAGGAAATAACCTAGATGAAACATCGTCTAGATAATTAGCATAATGATTTGACCTATGGTGAGGCCATCATTCTTTCGATGCGACTGCCGCCTAGTCATTCTTCGTGTAGTAGGTGGGTTGAAGCGTAAACCGATTGAACATCGATTGTTGCATCGAGAATCGATCGGGATTGATTATGTTGTTGGGATTGACACCGGGCTTGCTCATGCATCTTGGGATCGGCAATTGCTTCATCTTGATGTTCTTTGGGATTGTGACGAGGATGCATCATGTATGATGGGATCTTGATTCTGTCGGCTCTTGATTTTCGATTGAACACCACTTCCTTGAAGCGCACTAACTTGGCTTTCAACAACAACACATGTACCTTGACTTCTTTATCTGCTGCTACCTTTTTACCTTTAGGATGTTTCTTTTTCCTGCTGACTTTAGTAAGCACTGTTTGACATTTCCCTTATTGGCGGTTCCACTACTTGCGGCTCCAAAGATACCCTAGGCGTGTTACCTTGTTGTGTCCAAAGAATGCCACAAATACTACACTTAACACTCTTCCAAGCCCTTGACGACTTACCATCCTTCACAATCTCTTGATTTCGGAGATATCCTAACTCTTTTCTACCTCTTGCGGTAGGCGGGTTTGTTTCGGATTTCGGTGGAACAATTGTTGTTAGCATAGTTGATTTTTCCCAATGTACTTTGCTAGTTATAGGTTGGACATGGTGTTTGTAGGTAGCCTCCCAAGTGAGAAGATAGTAACAAGGATGAGCCCATGTTTCTCAGCCCTACTTGTTGGCCATTTAAAGCCATATTCCAATTGGTAGCAACAAACATGTTTACATGTTAACTGTTATCTCCACCTTACGCAAGTACAAGTCTTATGTACAACATTAACTACACATTGGTCACCCCATGGTCCACTAACACGAAACTTAGATCCCCATTCCATAAAACATTATATATGACCTCTTTCTTAATTGCCTTTAGCATGTGTTGTGCAGTTGGTGTTAGTGGCCCATCACTCTTCTCGATCACCATAAGAACATGCATTATCCTCTTCATACAAGATTCTGATGTATTCTAAAGTCGTAATAATTGGTTTGCTTAAACCTCTTTTATTTTCTCATGAAACACTTGACACATGTTATTAAGTAACACATCGAAGTAGCTCTCCTAAAGATGACAAGTAATAAACATGTATTAATTATAACTGCTTTATCTTGCATTTACAAATACAAAGTAAGTGAAACAGATAGATCACTTACATGAAAATGTGACCTTGACCAATGGATCGGTGGTATCTTACTTAACCAATCATGGGCTGGTTAATTAAGTTTCGTGAGATCGACCATAGCTTTTAGAAAGCGTACAACATTGAGGTCATTGCACATTTCCACATATGATCTTTGTAGGCCCTACCTTTCCATTGCGGTTTCATTTTCTCATGAATGCTTTTAATACGTAATCGTGTTCGCACTTTGAAAACTTCCGCTAAAGCTCTACTTATATCCCGCACAAAATCAAATATGTTTCTTGTTTGTTTCAAATCGAGAGACTTAAATTCATGAGCAGTAAGAGAGTACCTTATTCATGTCGATAATAAAAGTGATGCTTGAAATTGGTCCGAGTGCTATATCATCGGATAAACAATGAAGAAACCAAGTCCATGATCCTATGTTATCCGAATCAACAAAAGCATAAGCAAAGGGTATATACCATTGTTGTTATCAATTCCACATTTGTCATCATTTGGCCCTTGAAAGGACCACGAATTGGAAAAGCAACCACCCCAACAACGATCTCCCACAATCTTTAAATCCTTGCTTGATGCACCTAAACAAACATCTGATCTTTTGAATTCTCTTGTTGGAAGAGACTCATCCGGAGGTCGTTCCACATTCATCACCTTGTTGTATTAGGGTTTGTCTTCGCAACTCTTGAACATAATCTCTCAACATGGTAAATTGTAGCTTGAATTGACCCACGATGGTTGTTATTGCTAGGTTTTGGCCTTAAAACCTTCGCATGGACACTTGAAGGTCGTATTGGTTGGTAAATTGATTATGCAGACTGACGGTGAAGCGTGGATTTGTTTCAACTTGTCTTTGTAATTTTACGTGAGATATAGCGAAGGTCAAAAGCTCGACTTCCTTGATTGCAAACAAGTGTGTTGCTCATTATATGTTCGACCGACCATATACATGTCTCACCATTCCTGCCGACAAACAATAGCCATGGGCGAGTATTTGTGAAGGGTCCTTTTGCCATAAAGCAATTCATTTATACCCCTTCGCTTAATGGACTTCTAGATGGGCCTATATCCGGTCAGGACCTTTAATTGGGCACGAAAGTGGAACACAACCCTACACGACCCTTATTATTGTTTTATCATTCTTCACAAAAACAACTCCTCCTAGTTTCTATTGAATGCTCTCTTACTAGGTTTTTACTTCCCTGCATGCAAACTCGACCGGCATAGAAAAAAGTGGTATAGACGCCATTAGCAAATTCTGCGTCTTGGAAACTAACATGGTCACTGTAAAATAAATCATCAACCATCACAGGTAAATCATTTACCAACTGCATGTCATCACTTATATTACTGGTTGTTCCTTCTTCACCTAAATAATTACTCTGACCTACTTGTACCATACCAAGTTGTGCATCATTCTCTTGACAAGTGTTCTCTTCATTTGGTTAAACTGCATTGCCAAAGTCACTAGTGTGACTCGCTTGTAATAGAGTAACATCAACAACAGGATCCTCTTTCATGTTATCCTGAGTCAATTGAAACAGAGTTACATCCACATCAGGCTCCTCAAACCCGTTATTGACATCAACTAGTGCTCGCTGCTTTGTGTAAATGCTTATCCCGAGTCAATTGAAAGCAGTTAACCTCAAAATTTTCGGGCTCCTCAAAGTTGTATTGACATCAACTAGTGTTGTTCCAACTTTGTCTAAGCGCTTCCCCTGACTCACTCTAAACAGATTAACCTCAACATTATCAGGCTCCTTTATAGCATTGTCCTCATCAATAACTACTAAAGCACGCTCACTGTTATGAACAGGTTGGCTAGCAAATGAGCAGTCTAAGGTGGAAAAGAGTGGCTCAATATTTGGCAAATTGCTAGATTCACCAATATCATTGACGTCCACAGGCAATTGTGTAAGTTGGATAAACGGATCTAGGGCAGGTTCATTATCTATATCATCTAACACCAACCGTCTACAACAGATTGAATAGCCGCATGAGCAACTTTTCTCCTATCTTCATCCATCTCCCAAAACACAGTCTTAATTGATTGTGGGGACATTTCAGAAAGTTCTAATCTAGTCTTCCGTATTTCAACATACACGTCTATCAGCCTATGCTGTATGACAACATCTTTCAACAAGTCTACATTAGCATCTTCACGCAAAGAAAACAAACCGTCGTCTAATGTACAACCAGGCTTAAGAAAGTATAAATAATTGGTTTGTCCAGACTCATAACCGATTTGGGTCATGAGAGCATCCATTTCATCAACAAATACCTCTTTTATTTCCACAAGATCAACAAGGAATTTCTTGCCTCCTTGATATATCCTACCTGGAAAGTATTTGAATGTACCTTCATAATGGAACATCATGCTAAACGATCCAGTTCACCATTGTATAAAAATGTACAAAAACATTGTTAAGCTAAAGTTACCTAAAGGGAATAACTTAATCGATCGTACTAACATATGATTGTAATAGGCTCTAACCAAAAAAGACTTACAATATCTCCTAATTGCAGCTCTTTTCTCCGTTTCACGATCATCATATAAAGGATATTCCCTTACTCGCCATAGAGTAAATCCAAGGTGGTTGTTTGTTATTTTCTTACTCAGATTATTTGATTTGATGATAGACATTGCATTAGTGTTTTCTGGGTAGGCTTCCAAAACAAGTTTGAGGATGAGCAATGAGTACACAGTTTTGTTATATTGTACATAATGGTGGGAAATTAGACAAGACAGCTGCTATAGTAAATAAAACAAAATGACTATTGTACCCTCAACAGTAACATAATTACGGGTTTTTGTTGCGTATAACGGAATGTTGACAACGCCGTTATTGGTCAAGGGACGAATCTGGCATTTAATGGCCAAGGTTTGGACCTATGGCGATGAAAAGGCCGAGTTTTGTCCCATCGCGATCCGTCCTGCCAAGTTTAGGGACCAACGGTGTATTTTAGTCTTTTAATTTTGTGTGTTGTGATTAAGAGATGGTGAAGAGTTTAGGATAGATTGTAGTTGTTGGTTGTTGTGAGAATAGGATAGAATTGGATTTAATGTTTGCTGGTGGTTTTGGTGGTGAAGATGGTGTTAGTTGGTTATTTATAATCTTCAAAAATGTAACTGATAGCAACTGAAAAGATATGTAAATTAATTATATACTTGAATGCAGATCATACCAGTGGTCGATTATACTTGAATGTAGATTGGTACTTGAATGCAGATCATGCCAATGGTCTCCACAAATTACTTTCAATGCTTCCTACATTTATCATCATGCCTTTACATTCAATTTTGGCACTGAATCTTTTAGTATATAAGATATTCAAATAGTTGCATAAGTATTGATTATATCATACCTATGTTTGGCATGGGGCTTATGAGGGCTTATTGGTGCTTGGGTTTATAAAATAACTCTTGTTTATCACGAGGCTTATCGCTTACAAAATAAACCATAAGAATCCATAAGCCTAAGCCCATAGAAAGGGGCTTATAGGGGCTTGTGGCTAGTTAAATTACTTATATACGCTTAAAAAATATAATGAATTATCACACAAAAGCCAAAAATATATCTGAACTTAATTTGATGTATTTTTAGATGATTTTACATTAATAAGCTTCAACTCCAACTAATTCGCCAAACAGCTTTATAAATATAACTCCATCTTTCGGCTTCTAATATAGGCCCTAGCCCCAGCCCTAGCCCCAACCCCTCACCTCATTTCATTTCATTTCATCTCATTCCATAAACATACCATATTACATTACATGTATAATGAATTTTTTGCTCCAAATGTAAACATCTACTAAACATCTATATGCGAGAGAATAAATTCTAATCTATTCAATGTTATTTAATTTACTAAAATGACATTTTACGTTCTAGATCATGTTAGTTGTCATACGGTTAAACTCGATTAAATGTTTAACATGGTAAATCGTGCCCCGAACCGCGGGTAACCGCTCTTTTCAGTTACCCGCATGGCCGCATGTCTAGTTACCCGCTTAGGCGTATCAGTTTCGAGTAGCTTAGTGAATACCTGCCTCGTAATGAATAATTTAAATTTTCTAACTAACCAAATTGAACAGTTGGTTAGCCCCCTATTATGCATTTACACCCGTGATTGATAGTTTAAATGTTCTAGCTAACCAAATTGAACGGGTTGTGAACCACCTATTATGCATTAACACGAATGATAAGAGTGCTTTCACTAGAAAATTTGGGACATTTTCTCACTAAAGTAAGTGTGAGCAAAAGATAAGAAAAGAGTTACTAAAAGCTATTTTGTCAACTCCCACTAAAAATAAAACAATCACTGTTGAAGCCATCACTAAAAGTATATCCTTACACTATATTTAGTAAGCAAAAGGGTCAAATTTTTAGTGACTATTCTCTTTTAGTAGGCAAAGGGTGTCAAGTTCTTTTACACCAAAGCCTATTTAAAATATTTTAGCCACTTTTTTTAACAACTAACAGTGAGCAAAGTTTCACTTTTAGTGACTAAAATGATCAGTGAGTAAAGCTATTCATAAATGATACACTTTTTGTATCCCCAGCATATAAATCAGTGGTTTTACAAAAAAAAATTCCATAATTATTTTCCAAAATAATTTCGAATTGGTTTTACAAGTTCTAAACATGATCAGTTTGGGGAACAAAATAGGTACCAAGTTTACAATAATCTTATTCCTCAAAGATATAGATCGTTTACAATAGATAAAAACATACGATAACACTTCTAAACTTCTTAAATCGTAATCGGATTTAAAATAGAAATACTACAATATCAACACATAGAACAATCTCATATGTTTGAACAAACAAATATGTTGCCCGGTTACGATTTACAGGAAATGAATATCTTCATATTTGCGAGTGACATGACTCATATGGCAATTGCCCTAGTCTTACTCCTCAAACTGTTACATCAGAAAGTAAAAACGAAAAGTATTAAGCAACTTAATATCGGTTAAAACAAACAAATAGGACATAAAGAACAATTACAGGTTTATGTATGGAAATTATGACTTTAAAGATAAAGTTCCAGAATTTATGTTTATCTTTTTCGGGTAAAGTTCTTATCTTGGACCTGATATGGGTCACTTTTAGTATAAACCTGTAATTGTTTATAAACTGAACCATACTATTTGTTTATGCTAAACTAACCCATTCAAACTAATTTATACTTGTCTTGTCATCATATTACATTCATGTTTATCTTATAAATACAGGTTACCGGACAAATTTCATATTAGTGATAAAACCGACCCATTTAAACTGAACGCAACCTAAACCTAAACTGACCCATATAACTAATAGCATGATATGGGTCACTTTTAGTAAAAAACTGTAAAGGTTTATAAACTGACCCATTGATAAAGCTACACGCGTCGTTCGGGGTCAAAGGAACTTCCTTTTCTTCGAGCAAGTTTTATAACACCCTAGGCAGTGAACCTAATCATTGTAGTGTAGTATTAGGGTAAGCCACGGGTATTGATATCGTTCTCTAGGGGAATAGGAATGCTAGTGAGAAGTTACTACGCTAAGGTTGGGGTTGAGGAAGATTATTTTTTATCTTTTTTATGTTTTTTAGGAAATGGAAAGGTACGAATATCGGGGTTTGGATTTTGGGGTTGGTATTTCTACCGATTACTCTACTTATCTAATTATCTAATCTAGGGTGTATGTAGTCTATGTCTCATTATTGTGTGCTCATATGATAGTTTAAAGATGTGTTCACTTAGGTTTTATTACTCCTTAATCATCTCCTATTGATGGTTGAATTGTCACGTCCTTATTCTTAATCGCGTTGTGTGTCTAAAGTCGTAGGGTATCGTTTATCCTAACTCTTTGAACTTACCAAAGGGTCTCGTCTACAAAACCCTCTGGGATTATAAACTCTAACTCTAAGGCCCTCTTTGGATGGTTTAGCCTACAACCGCTCTAAGTGCTATAGCCTAAGGTTCACAAAGATTAATCAAGCATTAATTACACAACGAATGACCTATCACATTACTAGATCATTAATCAATTAAGATAAGAGACAACCAATCAATATTTAATAATTAAGTTTCATATTCCTAAGCAAACACACAAGTAAATTAGTCGGACATGGAGAACATGCAAGCATACACACAAATAATCAAGACATAATTGAATTAATGAAGTAAAACACTTATTTTGATGTAAGTTAGGTTTGGAACCCTAAAATATTATACAAGACATCCTTGGTTCGGTTTAGGTTTTACTCCAAAAGACTACACACAAATCTTGAAAAATTTGGATTCTATATATAAGAAATATCGGATTCTATATATAAGATTACATATGTGATAACGCACACGCGTCGTTCGGGGTCAAGGAAACTTCCTTTTCTTGAGCAAGTTTTATAACACCCTAGGCGGTGAACCTAATCGTTGTAGTGTAGTAATTAGGGTAAGCCACGGGTATTGATATCGTTCTCTAGGGAATAGGAATGCTAGTGAGAAGTTACTACGCTAAGGTTGAGGTTGAGGAAGATTATTTTTATCTTTTATATTTTTAGAAAATGGAAAAGTACGAATCTCGGTATTGGATTTGGGGGTTGGTATTGCTACCGATTACTCTACTATTATCTAATTATCTAAACTAAGGTTGTGATAGTCTATGTCTAATTTGGTGTGTACTCGTATGATAGTTTAAAATGTGTTTACTTAGGTTTTACTACTCCTTAATTATCTCCTATTGATGGTTGATTTGTCACGTCCTTATTCCTAGTTGCGTTGTGATTCTAAGGCTATAGGCGTGCTTGTTTCCCTAACTCTTTGAAACTACCAAAGGGTCTTGTTTACAAATCCTCTAGTGATTTATAGACGCCTACTCTACGGTTGTCCTTGAATACTTTATCCTACAATTACCTAGATAATTATATTCTAAAGTTCACAAAGAAATTTCAAGCATTAAGTACACAACGAATAATCTAGTGCACTCTAGATCATTAGTCAACTAAGATAAGTATCAACCAATCAATATTCAATAATTAAGTTTCATATTCCTAAGCAAACACACAAATAAATTAGCGGACATGGAGAACATGCAAGCATACACACAAATAATCAAAGACATAATTAAATTAATGAAGTAAATACTTAGCTTGATGTATAATAGGGTTTAGAACCCTAAAATATCGCACAAGAAAGCCTTGGTTCGGTTTTAGGTTTTACTCCAAAAGACTACACACAAAACCGAAAAATTCGGATTCTATATATAAGATTACATCCGCGACGGCGTCACCTTATGTTTCGTGACGCCGTCGTGTCGCCGTCATTAGGGTTTCGTCTTGGCCACGTAAACCTTCGACGGCGTCACCTATATTGTGTGCCGTCCCTTCACTCCGACGCCGTCTTGGCGCATCTAGGCCGTCCGAGTAACGACGGCCTACTCTTTAGAACCCGTCGTCCCTTGAAAACATGTAATTTTTCCTCCGAGCCGTCGCAAAATTCCTTCCCGACGGCGCCGCAGATATGCAGTGACGCCGCCGCCTTATGTTTCGAAGACTTTGAGTGTCTCGAATTTGACTTTGGCCATTTTCTTCAGTATATTCGCCTTTTCGGTCCAAATAAGCATCATTCCAAAGATTTTGCCTTCAAGAGACCTAAAAGTGAAAAGGAACGATATTAAGCAATAACGGATACAAAAGTGATCGAATAAGGGCTTAAATGACCCCTCAAAAGGTACCTTTAAAACCTTATCAATATCGCGGCGGCGTCACCTTATGATTTGTGGCGCCGTCGGGTCGCCGTCATTAGGGTTTCGTCTTGGCCACGTTAGTCTTGCGACGGCGTCACCTTGTGCTTGTGGCCGTCCTCTTGACCGGCGCCGTCTCGGATCAAATCTAGGTCGCCCGAGTTGCGACGGCCTACTCTTTTAAAGCCCGCACCGTCACTTGAAAATAAGAAATTTGGCTTCGTCTCGTCACAAAATGCTCCGACCGGCGTTGCGATTAAGCGATGGCGCCGTCACCTTGTATTTTAGCGACTTGAGTGTCTCGATTCTTGACTTTGGCCATTTTCTTCGTATATCGCGCCTTTTCGTCCAAATAAGTGCCATTACAACAATTTGCCTTCAAGAGACCTAAAAGTGAAAAGGAGCGATATTAAGTAATAACGGATACAAAAGTGATCAAATAAGGGCTTAAACGACCCTCAAAAGGTACATTTAAAACTTTATCAAATATCCCTACACTTGGTATTTGCTTGTCCTCAAGCAAATGTGCTTTTAGCCAATTAATTTATAAGTTAGGGTCATGAAGCATTGGTTTAAAATAGTCCACAACACATATAAGCCCATAAAAGTCATAACAAGCACGGAATTACATACTAGCACCTCACATGGGGTGTTTGGATACTCACATCTCTCTCGGGTGTATATGAAATATAAAAAGTTGGAAATGGAAGATAAACACTCATTAACCGGTCCTAGTACATAGATTACCATAGGCTTGAGAATAGATCAAACCTCCATCGCTTTGGCGTAAGCACCTAGGAAAGACTATCAAAGAGGTCTTTAAAGGGTTGTAATGTTAGGGTTACGGTAGGGAAACAAAGGGTTTGGTGGGATAGGCTATTTAGTGGTGGCAAGTCAAAAATCTCTTATGTTACAAGCATACGAAGAATGGCGTTGCTAAGCCAAGACTCGACACTCTAAAATCTAGATAACTGAAACAAACAAACATAAATTTAAATGATAGATGTAGGATGGTAGCCCGTTTTTGTTTTTGTTTTTGTTTTTGTTTTGTTTTTTTTGAACACTCTATTTTTTTCTTTTCTCTTTTTCTATTTTTTTTGATTTTTTTTCCTTACACTTTTACTCTACCATCCTCTACGGTAACATCAAAATGATAGGGATTTATAGGCACATCCCTACACTTGAGTTTTTATTACTCTAACACTAATTTGACCCGAATTGAAAAGATCAAAACACTTGGGGTGCGTTATTACGCAAATAATGGAATTTAACGCCCTTCCGGTCATTTCATAAACTTTAACTTTTGCCATGAGTCCCAATCGTCCCAAAGCGTGTACAAAAGATATGACTCGACTTAGCAACTCATGCAAGCAACTAGATAATTGAACTAAGGGTTTTAGGGTGATAACAATAATGCACTAAAAGTGAGTGCATACAAGGTAGGCTAAAGCGATTTGGGTGTATATTTGGGGTGGGGTGTAAACAATGCTCTTCATTGATATTCGGAAAACCGAAACATCACGAGAACCGCGAAAAGGATAGGCTCGAGGGGTTAACTAGGGTATCGTGTACTAAAGATGAGTACAACGCAAGGTGTGGGGAATTACTCAACCGATGTGGAAGAAGTAATTATATTACGGGTATCAAACAAGGGTTATCCTAATGCCTCTTATCATTTAGTTATTCCTAACTACACAAGTGTAGTCTTACTAGCGATCTCGGGATGCATCACAAAACAAGTTCTAGAATCTATTATACTACCGGTTCACACTCTAAGCATTAAAGATGAATGCTTTAATTCCTATTAATCTAAGGGCGATCCTCACATTTTGGGTGGAATTTAGGTGGTAAAGGGTTTTTGTGCTAGTCATGCAACTTCCTATCCGTGAGACGCTTTTGTTAAGACTAATGGCCCACTCCTATATGTCATGAAAAATTTTAAATTTGGTGCCAAAATTACCCTAACCGACATTTTCTCATGGTTTATTACACAAATATAATTGGACAAAGCAAATAATCAAGGATAAGTATAGTTTCAAAGTTCCCGTTTTGTTTTCCCTCCCTACACTTAAACTGAACATTGTCCCCAATGTTCCCCGAAAGTATCAAAGTTATGATAATGGAAGGTAATTAAAAACGAAAGAAACTAGTACTCCACGATTAGCTCGGTAGGATCCGTGTGAAGTGGTGGTTAAATCTTTTCCAAGAAAAATGTATGCGTGAAAAGCTCCTTCCAATCTTTTGTTTCTTCTTTTGATAAATAAAACCCGCACATTCGAAGAAAACAAACGAAACCTTCACGTAAAATCGGCGGTAATAATATATATAAGACTCTACTAAACTAGGATATAATGCTTGTGGAATGGATGTTTCTGAAATTTACGGAAAATTAAGACCGAAAATTCCAAAATTTATAAGTAGCTCGAAAACGAGAAAAAGTAATCATTGTTTTTACTTCTTCGACGCGCCAAAGTTATCCCGACAAAAGCGGTCTGCGATTTTCGGAAAATTTACAACTTTAGAATCTGGAAAATTTCGCAAAACATCCATTATGACTCAATACAAACATTTGACTCGAACAAACACATATATATCTTTTAATGAATTGCTATTCTCATGTTTACGTTTCTTTGAAAATGTGTGTAATCCTCCTACACTTATCATTTATGTAAAATACCTTTATATGCAATTAAGACGAGGTTAAAACAAAATAAAGCATTTTACAAATTTAAACATGAGAATAAACGATCAATAAAAGATATATGACACTAACAAGCAAACAATTAAGCATGGGTTGCCTCCCGAAGCGCTTTTCTTTATTTAAGAGTCTTGTAGCTAGACTCGTAGTCGTACCCTTACGTAACTTCATTATCGTCACCTTCTTTCTTCGCTTTCCCTTCGTCAAAAGGGCGCAAACGTTGTATGCTTACCGTGGATTCCTTGCCAACGTCATCTATTATGGTGACGGTTTTATCCTCTAGATTGGTTCCCTTAACTATAAAAGGCCCAAACCATCTTGGTTTGTTTCTACCTTGTAATGCCCTTATCCGTGATTTGTACAAAAGTACTTTTTCTCCCTTTAGAAATTCCTTAGGGTTCCTTTGTGCCTTTGGTATCGAGGTGGGATTATTTCAACTTCTTATCGGGCTTCCACAATGTTGCATACAATCCTTGAACCATAAAATCCCTAAGCCCTTTTTCCCAATCATTTATCTTCTTCTTAACAATATTGCCAGGGGCTTGTGGATTTCCATCCGTAATCATCTCCATGATCTTAAGAGGATACCTTGGAACGATGGGTATTCTAGCGTACCCTTTTCCGCTTTTAAGTATCATGATGCCCTCCCCGCATTTGATGGTTGCCTTGGCGGTGGCCAGAAATGGTGTCCCAAGAATTAGTGGCATGTTTCTATCTTCCTCAACATCTATGATCACGAAATCCACCGGATAAATGATATTAGCCACCTCTATTAGAATATCCACCGCGATTCCTATGGGGTAGATATAGGTGTGATTAGCTAAGGAAAGTCTAAGATCGGTCTTGGCTGGCTTCTCTTTAGTCAACCTATTATAAATTGATAATGGCATTATGTTCACATCAGTCCCATGATCAGCTAAGGCATTTATATTATCAATATCACCTATGCTACATGGTATCACGAAGTTTCCTGTGGTGTCTCGTTTTTTCGTTAATGGTTTTTTTAGAACCAACTCATACAGAGGTCCCATAGGCAGGGCGTCATACTCTTCTTCTGTTATTTTTCCTTCAAGGGCTTCCCTAAGAACCTCATTGTACCTAAAGTTGTTTACTTGGTTTGCAATGGTCATTCTGTTAATTTCGTGCTTAAGGTAGTACTCAATGGTCTCAGGCTCATCATTAGGTTCAGGTTCCTCCCTCTTACTTTCCTCAGTTTTCCCCACCTCAACCTTTCCATCCTCAGGCATGATGGAAATGGCGTTAACAAATGAAGTGGGAGGACAATCGTTGCTTCTTATTAGTACCTTTTTGGGAACTTTTGTTTTGGTATATTCTTTTACCATGTTCATCATTTCCGTCATTTTTGATTGCATTTCCTCTCTCTGCCTATAAACCTCCTCTTCAAATTTGGCTAATCTCTCCGTAGGAGCTGTCATGTACTCCTCATTTGTTTCTTAAAGCTTGGTGAGAGTGGTATTGGGAAGTAGGCGAAGCGCCTTCGAATTGGGGTTTTGCTCACGACTTGGGATTCGAAAAGGTGTTGGGTGGTTGGTGGAATTGGCGGAATTGGCGCTTCTTGAGGATTTGTCACGGAAGCTCTTTTATGCCTTTCCATAAGATAATCAATCCTCTCTCAATAGCACTCATTTTCTCCTCGGTGATGTCGGAGGATTCAAGAGGAGTTGATATGGCATTAACCACGTTAACGATGGTTTCGGAGATTCATTCCGGTCAGTAGCTTTGATCACCAAGCTCTTCTATAATATCCCAAGATTTCTCTGCATTAAAGTCATTGAGCCTTCCACCGCGGCTTGATCAATGGATCGTCGAGTGATGAAATCGATATGGTCATAGAAGATTTGGATTTGAAGCCAAAGATCAATGCCATGATGGGGAGTTTCTGAGTAGGTCCTTGAATCGAGTCCATGCTTTGTAGAGACTCACCTTGAAGTTGTTGAAGCGTTAAGATATCTCGCCTAAGTTTAGTGGTTCTCCCGTGGGAAAAATTGAGAAAGGAAGCGAAGGTGAGATCATCCCAACTTGAGATGGAGCCGTGGGAAGTCGCTCGAGCCAATTACTAGCTTGGTCCCGTAGAGAATTGGAAGAGACGCGGTAGCGTAGTCTCCCGAGTAGTAGCATCAAGGTCAATGGAATCGACAATTTTGAAATCCCTCGAGATCTTGATTAGGATCTTGAACGAAGTCCATGGAATCACATCCGTTTTGCACCAACCAGATTGTGTTGGATCGCAGGCCGTAGTTTGGGCTTGGTCGGGAAGCTCAATGGTGTTCCTATAGCATAGGTGGCTTGGTCTCAGTATTCACCAAGAGTACGGGCTCTTGGCGGGTCATTTGGTGGTAGGTTGATGAATGGTGGTTGGTTATCACCTTCCATGATGAAAAGTGATGGGTTACGAACAAAAGTCACGAAGAAGGGGATAGACTATGAAAGCTAAAATTGAGAAAACTTACTTGATAGGAATCAAGCAACGAAACCTAAGCGAGGTGGACTACTAACTAGCTATTCTATTCCCGGCGTGGCACCAAAAACTTGATAACGCTACACGCGTCGTTTGGGGTCAAAGGAACTTCCTTTTCTTCGAGCAAGTTTTATAACACCTAGGCGATGAACCTAATCGTTGTAGTGTAGTATTAGGGTAAGCCACGGGTATTGATATCGTTCTCTAGGGAATAGGAATGCTAGTGAGAAGTTACTACGTTAAGGTTGGGGTTGAGGAAGATTATTTTTTATCTTTTTTATGTTTTTTTAGGAAATGGAAAGGTACGAATCTCGGGGTTTGGATTTTGGGGTTGGTATTTCTACCGATTACTCTACTTATCTAATTATCTAATCTAGGGTGTATGTAGTCTATGTCTAATTATTGTGTGCTCGTATGATAGTTTAAAGATGTGTTCACTTAGATTTTATTACTCCTTAATTATCTCCTATTGATGGTTGAATTGTCACGTCCTTATTCTTAATCGCGTTGTGTGTCTAAAGTCGTAGGGTATGCGTTTATCCCTAACTCTTTGAACTTACCAAAGGGTCTCGTCTACAAAACCCTCTAGGGATTATAAACTCTAACCCTAAGGCCCTCTTTGGATGGTTTAGCCTACAACCGCTATAAATGCTATAGCCTAAGGTTCACAAAGATTAATCAAGCATTAATTACACAACGAATGACCTATCGCATTACTAGATCATTAATCAATTAAGATAAGAGACAACCAATCAATATTTAATAATTAAGTTTCATATTCCCTAAGCAAACACACAAGTAAATTAGCCGGACATGGAGAACATGCAAGCATACACATAAATAATCGAAGACATAATTGAATTAATGAAGTAAAACACTTATCTTGATGTAAGTTAGGGTTTGGAACCCTAAAATCTTGTACAAGACAGCCTTGGTTCGGTTTAGGTTTTACTCCAAAAGACTACACACAAATACTTGAAAAATTCGGATTCTATATATAAGATTACATATGCGCGGCGTCACCTTATGATTTGTGACGCCGTCGGTCGCCATCATTAGGGTTTCGTCTTGGCCACGTTAGTCTTGCGACGGCGTCACCTTGTGCTTGTGACGCCGTCCTCTTGACTTCGACGCCGTCGGATCAAATCTAGGTAAATGCGAGTTGCGACGGCCTACTCTTTTAAAGCCCGACACCGTCACTTGAAAATAAGAAATTTGGCTTCGTGTCGTCACAAAATGCTCCGACGGCGTTGCGATTAAGCGATGATGCCGTCACCTTGTATTTTAGCGACTTGAGTGTCTCGATTCTTGAATTTGGTCATTTTCTTCAGATATCCGCGCCTTTTCTTCCAAATAAGTGCCATTACTGACAATTTGCCTTCAAGAGACCTAAAAGTGAAAAGGAACGATATTAAGTAATAACGGATACAAAAGTGATGAAATAAGGGCTTAAACGACCCCTCAAAAAGGTACATTTTAAAACCTTATCACCCATACTAACAGGTTGTTTGGATGTGGTTTTAAACTTATACTCTATTTGGCGAAAGAGACCTGGAAGGTATGAGCAGGAAGTTCCCATCCATGGCGTATAGCCATTTTAATTTAATTTATAGCAAACACCATTCAAAACCACAACTAGGCAAGAACTGATGATGTTGACCCGACCCACTAATAAATTGGTTTGTTTCTCTCTCTCTCTCTCTCTCTCATTCTAGAATAGGTTTGTTTGTTTGTCTGGAAAATTGAATCAAATCAAAGTAGAAGAAGAGGAAGAAGAAACGTGGAAGAACAAGAAGAAACATGGACTAAAATAGTCACCTCTAGTCATCGTCTTTGATAGGAGTTTGTATTCCCAGCAGGTTCTGTATTTTCAAAGCCCCCGTTAAACTGAATTCCAAATTTCCTAAGTAGCTGAACATCCTCTCTCTTGAGTCCATTCAATGTCTGCGCCAATCACACAATCACAAAAACAATAAAACTCAAAGCGCGCTTAAAAAGTCACCAGCAAGATATTTATGACCAAAATCAAGGCTCCTAATAGGCATAAAGAAAAAACAAAGGAACTTAAGAACACAAGAATACCAAGTATAAGAACAAGGATCAAAATAATAGAGCATGTGAGGTGTTAGTTATATCAGCTTGACTCAATGATGAAGTAAGGAACGCGAATGTTCCTAATAGGATCTAGGAAACATAACCAACTAGCTAATCATAAAGCTGGTAGATGTATCAGCTGCCAAGTTGAGCTACGAATATAAAGCTGTGAGTCAATCATGTTATTTGATGGCTACTTTTTGTTGCTAGAAAAACACATATACTTGTAATCATAAGCGCTCCTGATAAGCCTAAATGTTTTAGAGGCTTAGGGGAACCAAAAAGAAAAAAACTTGAGGAGCCAGTTTAAGGCCATAAAGTGACAATCTTATAAGTGACACACTTTAGATGATAATAACTCAACTACAAGTGACCTCCTTCACATCGATTGGGGAGCTACAAGCTTTTTGTTAATGGTGCATAGCTATGCAACTAAATTAGTGCCACTATTACTCTACATGATACTCCAACGGTTATACAAAATACAGAGGTAACTAGATGAACTACGGCACAAGCTACGAAATTTAGGTTACCAACAAAATAATAGAGCCTGAGAGGTGGTAGTTATATCAGCTTGCTTCAACGATAAAGGAAGGAACGAGACTGTTCTATCTTATCAATGTATGGTAACTGATAAGTCAAAAATTGAATAGTTTATTACTCTATATGGGGCAAATGAGATAATGATTAAGGGGGGTCGGGATGGTAAAACTAGGGGGTTGAAGATAGCATCATCATATCATATGTATGTGTGATAAAAGTTAACAACAACAACAACAACAACAACAACAACATGGATAATAAGTTATAAGTATTGGGCACACATCTAAGAGTAACCTATAGAAACCAATTTGGTATTTATGTTTTTTCTTAAAAAGTCACCAGCGAGATATTTTATCTTATTTATATTGCCAATGATCAATAATTGTTGTATGTAAATCATGTCAGATCCTCCAACTGCAACTATGAGTGCTTCTCCCATCACCTTTACATCTGAGGAAACGCTTTCGGTTACATATGAAGCAAAGGAACTCCATAGCTTTAATATGAACGGAATGTTGAAATAAAATAAAAGCAGTTTCTAACAAACGGGAAGGGGGGTGCTTATTTCAAAGTGCTTAATTGGCATATTTGACCTAAACCTTTAATGAATAGATTTAATAAAAACATTCAAACAATTTATTATTTCATTCGATTAAGCAAATCGAAAAATACCTTGCGACAATAGCCCACTCGCTGTTTTACCTTACTAATACACCAAAACTCATTCTCCGACATTAGACCGCTCATAACAAATTGTCGATGAAGTTTCATCAACTCACTACAAAAAATGATATATATTAACCCTAAACTTGTGAAAATAGATGATTTGTTTTGAAATTAGAAACTTACCTGTCCTCCTCCAAAAACTTTGTTTGAAGCTGGATTTCAGCTGAGCTAAGATGAGTAATCTTATTAGAAGCCTCGAGAGATGTAACAGCTTTAGTTGTTGAGTAAGAAAGTGCAGATATTTTTTTTGTCAATAGCGCATAATATGTCAATAATGCAAACAATATGATAACTAATGAGTTAAAAAGTAAGTACCAAATTTTTTATTTTGACTTGCACGAGTTGATGTTGAGTTTCCATAAGGACCATGATTATGAACACTACTAGAATCATTAGCAACCTGCAATTATTTATCATGGAAACATGAAATTATATGTTCAAACATTAATAAATATATCAAATTCCTTTTATGATTACCTCTGTGTTTGTAGTGTTCAACACATTTGAAAATTTCTTATCTAAATTATGATTTTTGTACTATGCCATAAATTGTAAAATAGCCGCTTGGTTTTCCTTCATTTCTTTCATTTCAATGTGGTGCCTTTCTTTCATATCCTTCATTTCGACTTCATGTTCGTTGATTTGAGCCTTTAACATTGGCACTTGAGAAACACGAGATCTTTTGGACCTAGGAAATCTGATATTTGGCCCTGTGCATCGCGTATAATGTCCTTTTTCTTTTCCTTTGACTTTAGCAAAGTCATCGTTGCTCCAATCAACAATCCCAATCCCTGTTTTTATATTACTTGTGCTTGTACTGGTATCATTGCCGATTACCTGTATTTTTATTCTAAATGTGGTTTTCAAGTTAAAAAATTAATACATATAAAAATACTAATACAAACATATAGAAAGAAAAAGACATGTATACATACAATAACTTTTGCAGAAGTTCATTGACAATGCTTTCATTTTTTTCGTGTGACTAATGATGTATAGATTTCCACGTGCTGGTTGAACGCCTGTTTTCTTTTTCTTCAATATCATGCGTATGATTCGTCATTTAACAAATTCAAAGCAATTATATATATAATATTAAAACAAACAAAAATAGCATCACCTCTTCATGAGCTAGCCTAGCGAAATATTTGGTCCCCAACACATGAGGCTCAATTGACTTGGAACGGATCTCTTTCTTCTTCTCACTAA
The DNA here is from genome assembly GCA_022545495.1 of Chrysanthemum lavandulifolium. NCBI lineage: Eukaryota > Viridiplantae > Streptophyta > Magnoliopsida > Asterales > Asteraceae > Chrysanthemum > Chrysanthemum lavandulifolium. The sequence goes on along the minus strand of CM040239.1, from coordinate 187,085,891 downwards.
CAGCTTGCCAATTAAGTGTTATTACACTCCAGAATACTTATATGAATTATAACACACTCATAATACTTGTACAAACATTTAAAACTGGCAATCAAGAAACATTGTTGGATGAGGAATTTACAAAACCATCAGAGTCACTAGCTTCCTGAAGTTATTATAATTAGTCAATGCATTAAAAGAATTTGATTACCTGAGCATCTTCACAAAACCATAGAGTCACTAGCTTCTTGAAGTCCTGTTTCCCCACTCTCGAATCAGTTTGAGTAGCTACAATTTCATCAATGGTTAAGCTTGAATCAAATGAATGTTTTTTAGCTCATATTTCCATGTCTTCTGTTTTCGTCCTATGTCCGACATGACCCACAATTTGATTTCTTCTATTTCAATGGGAGAAAATTCAAATTTCTCCTACAATTCAATGTTTAGCCAACATATTAGTGATGGATAAATCATGAAATTTACCTTCACGATGCATATTATATCAAATTTCAAATTACAAGCAAATTCAAATTTCTCCTACACATATTATATCAAATTTACCTTCACGATGCTCCATAAATCATCTTTCTTTTCTTCTGATACTTTCCTCCAATATGTGATACTTATATCGATATGTTGAGACATTTTTGCAATTGTTCCAAGAAAGCTAGTTAGCTCCTTTGCCTCTTTGCCAACAGGTTGTCCAACATCAAAAGTAACCGTTAACCTTTCACCAGGTTCAAAATCCCATATAGCTTGTTTTCTTGTGTGACCACGAACCCGTTTCGGTGGACCTATAACTTCACTCATTATTTATGAAAATAATTCCAATCAGTTATTGTATATAAGAAACGCTTAATAAAAACTTCTAAGACTCTACTATCATGTCAAATTGAGCAAACCCAATTTAACATCGGATATACCTTGTTGTGCATCCATTATTTATCTTCAATAAGCACAAAGCGAACTATTCTTTATAAGTGTATATCAAAGAAACCTATCTCAAAGATGAAAAATCATCAATAAAATATATACCCAATAAACGATGTCAAACAGACAAAATTTCAAATTTCAGCCAGCACAATACTTACATATCAAATTTAAAGCAAATGTCAGCAGTGAAGAGCATTACGTGATGCTTGGTCAGACGTTTGAGGATATGAAACAAGGCCTATGCTGCATTTTTATGAGATACAGTTATTCATAGACAGTAACTTAGTGTTACGATTGAATAAGGCCTAAAAGCAATATGACAAACTCAAATGTAATCACATCCATAGACGAAAATGTGAAAATGAAGCATAGAAAAACGACTACATACAAGTGTGAAAATTATAAAGGATCATTTTGATTATTTGGCTAATCATGATTCCCAAGTGCAGGTATGACGTAGCCATGTTTTTAACTGAGCATTTTAATTACTTGCATTTCAGAAACAAAACAGATACCAACAATCACTCTCAAAAGTAACTTATAAACATATAGAACCACCATTGGCAATACGCTGTATCTGATTTCTACATGTATAGGTAGGCAAAAAGCATGTTATGTATTTTGTTTGTCCTTTACAACATTTGCATTTCAAATTCCTTAAGTAATTGGGAGAGTTAAATGTGGCTCACTCTGTACTGATATGCACGAGCTGCTACAAACTCTCCACTTAATTTTTTGATGTTTTCCTACCACTATCTTTTTTGTCAACTTAAGAATGTATAGTTAATAGAGTAAATCGCAAGTTCTGTCAGTGCCAACAAACTGTAAAAATTTGTACATTATAGTTATTTTCTTGGTTTCTAGATGTTTATTATACCATATACATATACATGTAACAAATGATGGTTTGATACTTTGAGTATTGCTAGTTAAATAACAATTATAGTATGATGTAAAGAATTAATGATGGTTTGAGACTTTGAGTACTGCTACTTAAATACATATGCTGCATTTAGGTACGGTGTGAGAATAAACCTGGATTTCAAGAACCGCTTCACCCGTTCGTGTAGGTTGTCCTATAGCTTCAGGTACCAAATTTTTGTCGGTGCAAAGTCGATAAGTATATAACTTTTCTAAGGGACTTGTCTAAAGCTGCACAAGTGAAGAAACGGTTCACTCTTCATCTCCTCTTTATAACATACTACCACCTAGGGGTGATAGTTACTATTTGAATTTCAATCACTATTTGCATTACCATAACAAACTCAAGGGTTATACTATTATTGAACTCGCGATTTCATAAAAATAAAAAGGAAACCAACATTTCATAAAAGTAACTATATGGCAGCTTCGTGTATAACACACAACACTTTTATAAAGTTAGACCTATTTACTTAAGATAGCAAACACATGGTAGAGAACAACGAAACTTGCAAGCCATACCATTTGGTGTACAAGCATTAAACTTATGTTATGGGAATACCTTCAAAGTATGGTGAATTCGACAACTAGAACATTTGATGCACCGACAACAAAAGACCTTACCCTCTTCCCCATCTACATTAGAAATTAGAAAAGATTTCAACAACGCAAGAATGGTTGTTTTAATGGAATAATGGGCAATCTGAAAGTAACTATGATGCCTTAAAAAAACATAATCATAGAGTAAGTATTAAAGTTTTATGAACAAAAGAACAAACAACAAAAAAACTTAAAATTTGAAGAAGCATGAATCTAAAAAGTTATTACCAGAAAGAGACAAAGTAGTAGAGAAAGGAAATACTAGGAAAACTCAAGCAACCTGACTAAATGGAAGTGTTGGCCGAGAGACATATAAGAATAAGCCAGGAATATGTATTTGGATGGACATTGTGGAATTACCTATTTTGACTTAAAGAATCGTAATCATACAGTAATTGTTGAAACTATAACAATAATTGAAGCAGAAAACTGGTTCAGGTGAGACATTTGAACTAATTATTATCTTGGGTCACATAGATCTAAAATCATACTGCAATAACAACCGAGATAGAGTCAAAAAAAAGTCCAATCATAAAACTTATATGCATTCAAGTATTTAAGGTATAATCTAATGGAAATTCGATAAGTATAAAACCACAATGCATCCCAACAACTATGACATTGTAAATGTGTAAGCAAAAGAAGCATACCTGCCACTCAGAAAGCAGATTTCCTGTTAAAATCGAGCTCCTTTAGAGCTACAGAAATAGAAATAAAATATTTACGAAATCCAAACACCTCAAAAATTTTCACTTGTTGTGTGAACTCACAAACTGATCTCTCGAATTGCTTATGTCACACTCGGTTATCAAATAAGCGGTTTTAACAAACAAACTCAAACAACCCACTCGGGAGACTAAACGTGGTGAAACTTAGGAGATTGAGCTGTGGTGAAACTTAGGAGATTGTGGGAAAGCCATACTAACTAAGCAAAACATATAATTGAAGTAAAACCATCAAAGCAGACAACTTAATTACTAAAGAAAAGTCAAAAGAAAGTACATAAAGTTAGTACGTTCCATCTTTGAGATGACTAAGCATTACATAATCTGAACAACTAATTAAACATGTCGATACACCAAAATTAAAAAAACAAGGCATTGTGTTTCCCTCATAAAGAACTTTGTAATTAGTATAAGTAATTTAATCTACTTCATCTTCATCTTCGTCAACCTCCTCTTCAGATTCGATAACGAGTGTACCATCCACTACTTCATCAACATCAACTCCGACCCTATTTAGGTTTGGTACGTCAAGTGTGCAAGAAGATGAAGCAAGACTGTTATCATCATTATCACATTACATTTTAAATGCATCTTTAACATTAACATGTCGAACAGCTAGCCACCCTTCTAACTTTGGATCATGAGAATAAAAAACTTTATCAACTTGTGATGCTAAAACGAAAAGGTCATCATGTAATTGAGCACCTGTGTGCACTGCATACAAGAAGTTCACTAGTGTGACACCGAATTCATCTTTTTTACATCCTCTACTGGCATCAACCCAATCACACTTGAATAATACTACTCGCACCTTACCAGAATAATTCAATTCAATAATGTCCTTTAAGGAACCATAGTAATTCACAACTACTGGCCTAGTGTTGCCATCTTGAGGATTAGCATCCACTACCCTTACAACAACGCCACTGTTTTGAGTTTTGAGTGTTTTCTCGTGCTCTTTTGTGTGAAAACGGTATCCTTTAACAAAGTAGCCTGAATATCGGTTTACATGATTATTTAAACCACGAGAAAGCCACTTAATCTCTTTAGTTACTCTTGGATTCCTTGTTCTTCTAAGTGTTTAACCTAGAAAATATTGATAATTAACTATTTAGACCTAACCAATAAATTAGTAGTAGTGTTTGTCTTAGTTTAAGATACTTACCCGATTTCGAAACCACTCACTAAATTTTTGGCAGTGAATCTTTTCAAGTTCATACTCAGATGGTCGACGTGAACGGTTTTACCCCCTAACGATACTTTTATGTTCCCTTGTATAAGAAATAGAAAATAATCAATATAAGACACTTTTGTTAAAAGTGTAAAATTTTGATTAACAAATAAAGTTCACTTACTCTTGAAAAGGCGTGACCGAATTAACATTAAATAACACATAGCGATGTGCTTGTTTAAGGGATTGGTCATCGATTTCATAATTAGGGATCCTTTTCCTTTTGAGAGATGATAGTTAAGAACGTGCATGTTTTCCTAATGGTCGACCGAGACGAAGGAAGTTGGATTCTTCAATTTCATTTTGATTGTCACCATCATCGTCATCGTTCCTTTTTGGTCTCGTAAATAAGGTTTCTACTCCAAATAAGTATCGAAAGCAAAGGTTAAGCTTTCTTTCACTAAATACCCTTCAGCAATTGAACCTTCTGGATAAGCTTTATTGCTTACATATGATTTTAGAGTCATAAGATCCCTGAATTGAAGGTTAAGTGAAGTTTTACTAACTTTTTAAATAATAAGGTAAAAGGTATAATTATTAAGGATAAAAAAGTTACCTTTCAATAGGATACATCCAACGAAAGTTACTGGACCTCCGAGTCGTACCTCCCAAACTAGATGGATCACCAAATGAACCATGACAGTAAAGAATGAAGAAGGAAAAATTTGTTCCATTTTGCATAATGTTACAACAACGCGGGATTCAATAAATCTAATATCATATTCTGTTAAATCTTTTAGAAAAATCCACCTAAAGATATCGCATAACTCAATTACCACTTTGCTAACATGGTCGGGCAAAGTACCACGTAGCGCTATTGGCAAATATTCTTGCATCAACATGTGGCAATCATAAATCATCCCCATAAGCTTCCTATCTTTTAATTGCACACAACAAGAGATATTAGACGAATATTCATCAGGAGGATTGATAGATTTAAGTGTTTCCAATAACGTATCTTTCTCCTCTCGAGTCATTACATAACATGCTTTTGGCAAAGATAGATTATTGTTTCTTGGATTCCTTTTTGGATGAAGTTCTTCTCGTATACCCCATTTTTCCAAGTCTAGACAAGCTTTCAAGTTATCTTTTGACTTCCCCACTTGGCCAAGCAAAGTCCCGACAATAGTATCACATACATTCTTTTCAATGTGCATCACATCAAGATTGTGACGCAACAACAAGTCTTTCTAGTAAGATAGCTCAAAGAAAATGCTTTTCTTTTCCAAGGACCCTTATCAACATTTTATACAAGAAAATCGACACCTTTCAATTGATTTAGAATATCATCCCCAGACGACGGGATAAGAGTTTGTCTTGATTCTTGATGTCCCTCAAAGGATCGAGTATCTTTACATGAGCTATGATTTGGTTTAAGCCATCTTTGATGCCCCATGTAACACCATTTTCTACCGTGATCTAGCCATTTTGAAGTTTGTCAAAAGCACATGCAGGACATGCATATTCTCCTTTAGTGCTCCACCCAGAAAGGTTAGCATATCCAGGAAAATCAGATATTGTAAAAATGACTGCGGCTTTCATTTTGAAATTTTGATTCGTTGAGGCATCAAATGTATCAATACCAGCCCATAACTCTTTTAACTCCTTTATCAAAGGTTGCATGTAAACATCTAATTTATTATACCGGCACAAAATGATCAAAGAAAGAATAAAATTAGGTTGTTTCATGACATATCATGGAGGTAAATTATATGGAATAACGAAGACAGGCCAAATACTATAGTTTAGATTCATTGACTTGTATGGATTGAAACCATCACTTGTTAGAGTCAAAAGAACATTTCGAGGATTGCTTGCAAATTCAGAATGCTTCTCATCAAAGTGTTTCCATGACAATGCATCAGCTGGGTGTCGTAGTTTACCATCTTTTACCCGTTCTAAATGATGCCATTTCATAAGATGGGCCATTTTTAAGACAAAAAATCTTTGAAGCCTTGGTTTTAGGGAAACCAACGTAAAACGTTCATTGCTTTCTTCTTTTTCTTTTTTAGACCCGCCTCATCTTGTATACACGGCTCATCTTGTATACCCGCCTCATCTTGTATACCCACCTCATCTCCAGAGTTAACTTGGGTGGGCCTCCATCTGGAATCATTACAAACGGAGCATACAGTACTTCTTTGTTCTCATTTTCATTCCAGAACAACATGCATCCGTTAGGACATGCATGTATTTTATTCATACCCTAACCCCAACTTCTTCATGATGTTGGCCTCATGATGTTTCTTAGGAAGTATATTCCCATCAGGCAACAACTCTTCTTGAAGAAACTCCAATAACATAGAAAATGATGTGTTGCTCCAACCACAAAGAGATTTTATATGGTATAAATGAACCAAGGCAGACAACTTGTTATGCTTAACATTAGGATACACCTTCTGATTAACATCTTTGACCAAATCATCAAACTTCATTTTATCATTTTGCTTTTCACGGTTCAAATTAGGTTCAGATTTAGGTTCTCTTTCACCTATACTTCCTTCCATTGACACCATAGGAAAAAGGTCATGCAATATCTCATTCATTTCATGTTCGTTGTCTCCTTCTTCATCATTTTACATCATACTCGAAGATGATACCTCGTAACTTTCCTCTTGATCCGTCCAATTCAAGTACCCTCTCTTGAAGCCAACACATATAAGGTGATCATGCACTTGTTGTCTTTTAAGGTGAAATCTGTTGTGACAATTCGTGCATGGACATAATATCTCTCCATGTTGACTCGATTTCTCAAAAGCAAAGTTAAGAAAATATTCCACGCCATTTACATATTGTGAACTAGCTCTTGGTGCAAGATACATCCAAGATTTGTCCATAATGATGTTAAAAGTAGAAAATTTGAAGTAATATTCAACTCTTACGTGCCTAAAAACAACCATGTAACTCTATTAGCTATTGAAAACAATCTTTGTGTTTGTGTATACAACATTATCATCAAATAAACACAAAATTCTAAACACAAATAGTGGTATTCTTATTGAGGACAAAAAAGTTAAGTCCTCCTTTCGGATGTATCCGAGGTGATGTTTTACTTTGTTTGAAAGTTGAGGATTTTGTTTATCGAACATGTTTTATCAGGTTGATCACAAAAGGAAAGATTTTCAGGTTTTTTGGTAAAAATGAATGAAAATAGGTAAAATATTTATGAAAATTTGTGGCTATTTTTTATTATGTCCCCACGGATGGCGCCATATTCATGTATGGTATATGAAACATATTAAAGGTGATATGGAATGTGAATGATCTTGTTGTTTGGTTTCTCGTGGCCTACTGTAAGGACCTGATGAGAATGATTGTAGAATCAATTAAGCTCGAGTAACACTCAAACAAGAATCATACTTCACTGCTATGAAGCAGTATATCCCCAAGTGTATGAAACTTGTGAAGTTGTGTGTGTTTCATTTTATTTATAGAGGGGCTTTTAGGGTTTAGAGATAAACCCATGTAGGATGATCAATGGCTACCAGAGAGCCAGGTATTGATCATCCGTGAGCAGACAAGGACGACATATATCATGCGTCCTTATGCTCGTACATGATATCGTTATCCTATTTTGTTGATTTGTGTGCCCCATGCTGTGCTATGTCAGATTCGTACATCTTAACCATTAGCGACATAGGGTATAGTTGTCCTCTAACGTATGTATTATACGGCCTGAGAAAAGTTTACCATGCCTAGCTCGGCCTGGGTTTATGCGGTCCTCGTCATGGTTGACTCGTGAACTGTTTGTCAAGCCTATATCAGGTCTTGTTCGACCTGGATGTCAGGCTGAGCCGCTAGACGGGCCTCGGTAGCAGTTTCCACCAACTGGTATTACTTACCGCTAGTTTCATTACGATAAATATATTTCAAACCAATTGAAAAAGAAGTAGAAAAATCAAGGGTGCGTTTGGTTTGTAAGTGGGTTTAGAATTGGTGGATTTGGATTGGTTTGAAAGAAAATGATGAAAGAAAAAAATGATAGATTTAGAATATTGTTTGTTTTGTATGATAGATTGATTTTAATTTAGATTAAATTATTATTATAATATAAATAAAAAATATTATTTTAATAAAATCTGAAAAGATATAAAGAGAACATTCTTGGGTCCCACATGACAAGATTGAAGAAGTACCTTTTAGTAACCATATCCCTTTTTGGCCTTGAGAGGAAATTGGTGAGTATATGGTGAAAAAAGGAGGTCTAATTTGGAAAAATGTACCATAATGAAGGTTGTTCACTGTGAAGGGTAAGTGGCTTGGGCGGGTAGTGTATGATGAGTGGAATAAAGAGGCGTGCAAGATGAACCTTCTTGGTCCTCTTAATACATCATCATAGGAAGAAATGGTTGACATCATTGAGGGTGAGTGTTCCCAAACAACTGAAGCCTTTATAGAGAAGAAAATGTAGGTTGTTTTAGCAGAGCCCCCCAATGGATGAGTTATGGGTTCCTAGTGAAGCCACACTCCTTCCCTGTCTTAGCCATTGTGGGTGATGGTTGAATGGTTTTGATGGGGAGGTGATGTGGAAATGTAGCTAGATGGTAAGTGCATTCAAAGGTGAATCTAGAGTAAAGCTGGCTTGGCTCATGTTATAGTGCAACTTTGTCTCTTTTGGGAATATTTTCTGTGTTGATTATTAAAGGTACTAGATGATAGTTTCTTTGTTGATCAGTTAGTAAATGATATAGCTAGTATTGTTTGTGATGAAATATGTTTCATTCCAGTTTGTATCAACTGTCTTATAAATTGTTATTGTTGATAATAATAACAATATAAAGATTCACCTTCTGCGCTAAAAAAAAAAAAGAAAAAAAAAAAAAAAGCAAATTGCTACTATCTAAGACACTATCAAACAATACCGTGCTACTAAAACTTCAACCATACTGTATAAAACACTATCAAACCAATTCCAAAACAACCCGGCCCCAAATTTCATTTTCATTTACCCGCCAAAACACACTTTTAATTCCCAAATTCCTTTTTTTTTTTTTTTTAATCACAACCAGACTACAACACACACACATATTAGAGATCGCATCACATAACAAATCACATCTACTGCACGACGTCGTTTTGATCTTGTTATTCGCCGTCAATATGGCGGCATCCGCTAATGCTCCGATTACTATGAAAGAGGCGCTTACGGTATTTTCATTTAACAGTGACCTAATTCTATTATTAGCATATATATATGCGTAGATCACAGTTATTTTGTTGATTAATTAGTTCAGTTTGTTGCGATTTTGAGTTATTTAGGGTTAGTTGAGATGATGTCATGATAGATATGTTATATTAGGCGATGTATGTACGCTTTGGACTTTAGTCTGTGTGATTTTATCGTTTTTTGTTGCGATTTTGAGTTAATTTGAGATATTTAGGGTTAGTTAAATGATTTGATGAGATTGTTTGTAGATTAGACGGTGTATGTTCAGTATATAGTTTAATTTGTGTGATTTTGTTGTGAATTTGAGTTATTTAGGGTTAGTGGAAACGATCTAATGAAAGAGATGACGTGCAATGAGCGTGTGTGGATTTGGCAAGGTAGATGATGTATGGTCACTATGTAGTTCAAATTTGCGCGGTTTATTGTAGGTGTGATGATTTTGAGCTACTCAGGGTTAGTTGAAATAACGTGATGTCGTATTGTGTATATTATTTAGATTAGATGATGCATAATTTATTTTGCGCTATATTTGTTATTTTGTTAACAAAATTTAGGGGTAGCCGAAATGACGCAACAAAAAATTAGGTGTCGATGTGTAATGTATTGTGTAGAACTGTTAATTTGTTAGATTAGATGATGTATGTTTACTATCAAGCTTATTTTGTGCGATTTAATTGTTTTTGTTGTTATTTTGAGTTATCTAAGGTTAGTTGAAGTGTTTAAATGAAATTCGGAGCTGATTTGTAATGATATTGTGTAGATTTGTTAGATTAGATGATGTATAGAGCTAGGCGTCTACTTGTATCATAGAAAATGTAGTTATTGTTTTTGTTAACGTATTGAGTTTATAAGGTTAGTTGAAATGCCAGAATTTGATTTGGAGCTTTTATGCTCTTGTACTGCGCTGGATTTGTTTATTTAAATGATATATTTTTTCTGTATTTGGCTTTGCTGATATAGGGCCAACTAGGGTAAAATGTAGTTGAAAGTAATAAAAGATCAGAGTGTTAGTTTGTAATTTAATTGAAGCATAGTATACCAACTTAGCTAATACTAGGTTTCCACTTTGACAATATTTTGATAATTATGAGTTATCTAGGCTTAACTGAAATGCTGAAATTGAAATTAGGAGATTCTATCGTATGCTGTTATTAAGTGGATCTGTCAGGCTAGACTCTGCGTGTTCACTGTATCTGTTTGAATTGTAGTTTGTAATTTAATTGTCTAAGAATAGGTCTCCACTTTCAGATTATGTAATTACCAAGCTGGGGCTTCTATTTGTATATGACCTGGAAACAGCGACTGCTGTCTACAGAAATAGGATTAGCCCAGATCCTATTATCCTCACCTCTGAAGCTTCATCACTTGGGGGCTTCTATGCTGTCAACAGGCGTGGCCAGGTGTTACTTGCCACCGTAAACGAGTCAGCAATTGTGCCTTTTGTCAGCGGACAAGTAAGCTTCTAACCATCTTCCATCGATGATGAATGTATCCTGCTCTCAGTTATGAAATTTTAACTTATATGCTACTGTAGTTGAACAACCTGGAGCTTGCTGTCAATCTTGCTAAAAGAGGAAACCTTCCTTGTGCAGAGAATCTGGTATATTTTAATTCCCTTGGTCTTTTAAGTGATTCTTTTCTGTTTGTTTAACTATTTACAGAAGTAGATCTAAGTGTAAGCTAGCAAAGGTGGTTTCATGTTTGGAGTCTATTACTTTATATTTGCGGTGCAAAGACACACACACGTGCCCTACTCTACACATGCTGCCCGCTTTTTATTTGTGATTAACTGATTGGCTTTGACCCACAGGTTGTCCAACGATTTCAAGAATTGTTTGCTCAAACCAAGTACAAAGAAGCTGCTGAACTTGCAGCAGATTCTCCTCAAGGCATTCTTTCACCGGATACAGTTGCAAAATTTAAGGTGTTTACTTCTCTAATTTGAATAGCGTCTCTGGATCTTATGGTTGAAGGGTTTGTTTCTTGATTATTAGGTTCCATATGTTTGGTCTTCTCTAACCTGTATATATATCGTTGCAGAGTGTACCTAGAGTGTACCTGTTAAGGTTTTCATGACCGCTGATCTTCCTCATGAGCTAATAGAGCTTCTTGAGAAAATTGTTCTTCAAAACTCTGCATTCAGTGGAAATTTCAACCTCCAAAACTTGCTCATTTCAACAGCCATCAAGGCCGATTCATCACGAGTTATGGACTACATTAATAGATTAGATAACTTTGATGGTCCTGCAGTTGGTGAGGTGGCTGTAGAAGCACAACTGTATGAAGAGGCGTTTGCCATATTCAAGAAGTTCAACCTGAATGTACAAGCAGTTAATGTTCTATTAGATAATATTCAAAGTATTCCTCGGGCTGAAGAATTTGGTTTCTCTGTTAAAGAAGATGTTGTATGGAGCCAGGTGGCGAAAGCCCAACTTAGAGAAGGGTCAGTAAGCGAGGCAATTGAGTCATTCATCCGTGCTGATGATGCCACACAACATGTTGACGTTATTCGTGCATCTGAGGACACTGACTGCTACCATGATTTGGTAAAATATCTACTGATGGTTAGACGAAATACCAAGGAGCCTAAGGTGGATAGTGAGCTCATCTTTGCTTATGCGAAGACTGATAGATTGAGTGACATTGAGGAATTCATCCTCATGCCTAACGTTGCTAACCTCAAAATATTGGTGATCGCTTGTTTGATGAAACTTTATGCAAGCTGCTAAGATAATATATGCTTTCATCTCCAACTGGGAAATTTCCGTGAAGACATTGTGGGCAAGACAGTCACTCTCGAGGTTGAGAGCTCAAATACAATTTACGATGTGAAGGTGAAGATTCAGAAGAAGGAAGGCATCCCACCAGACCAACATAGGCTCATCTTTGCAGGGAAGCAGCTTGAGGATGAACGTACCCTTGCTGACTATAATATTCAAAAAGACGCCACCCTCCACCTTGTCTTCCGCCTTTCTTGTGGTAATTACCTCTGAAAAAACTTTGTGTTGAAGTACTTGCTTTGGTTTTATTTCTTTATGACTTTATTTGGTTTCAGGTGGCGGGTCCCTTGTAGAGAAAGGAAATGAAGAAGCACTAAAAAGGAACTACAGCGAGGCTCTATTGCTATTGGATCTCGCCATCAAGACAGGAGAAACTTCTTCGAGAGCAAGACGCATGCACAGAGCCTTGCAAATACTGAACGTCCCAAATTTACGTTCTCCAGTAAATGGTAAAGATTTTTATAAAGTCTTAGCCGTAAGCAGAACAGCATCTACTTCTCAGATTGAGCGTATGATCACGGAACTATGTTTCACCCTGATGAAGATTCTAAGTATATTATTGAAGCCCAAGGAATTTTAAGGAGAGCAAAGTCTACTTTGATTGGCAAGATTTAAGATCTGAATATGACTTGTATTATTACGATCAGCTGAAGACCGCTCCCCATCAGTCGTCTCTCTTAACAAACCGCCACCCTCACCAACGCCTCCCCTTGGGAATATTGTCAACAATTCAGAACTCCCGGCAGCTCATCATTCTCCGCCTAAGTCCTCAAAGAGGCCATATACAGCTCCATCGACTAGAGGCGGGAACCATTAAGTCCAGAGAAGATGAGTCGTTACAAGAAGATCATTTTGAAAAGGATGATGGTGTAATGCAGATTCTGTAAAGACCGAGGCAGGAGAAAGGTTAATTTTGAATGTTGAAAGCTCAGATACAGTTGAGGAAATTAAAGACAAAATTAGTGTTATGACAAATACCCAGCGTG